>PVJI01007764.1:0-75550 GCA_004026765.1 Micronycteris hirsuta | reverse complement strand
CTCTGTCCAGCCCCTTCTTGCCTGCAAGGTCTCCTTTGAGAAATCAGCTGACAGTCTTATGGGGATTCCTTTGTAGGTAACTGTCTCCTTTCCTCTTGTTGCTCCCAGGATCCTTTCCTTATTTTTGACCTTGGGTAATGTAATTATGATGTGTCCTGGTGTGTTCCTCTTTGGATCCAACTTCTTTGGGACTCTCTGAGCTTCCTGGACTTCCCGAAAGTCTATTTCCATTGCCAGCTTCGGGAAATTCTCCATCATTATGTGTTCAAATATTTTTTCAATTCCTTGGATTTCTTCTTCTCCTTCTGGCAGCCCTATGATCCGTATGTTGGGACATTTACAGATGTCTTGGAGGTTTATGAGCGCCTCCTCCATTTTTTGAATTCTTGTTTCTTCATTCTTTTCTGGTTGGATGTTTTTTTTTTTTTCTTTCTGCTGGTCCACTCTGTTGATTTGAGTCCCAGTTTCCTTATCTCTATTGGTTCCCTGCAGATCTCTCCTCATTTGTTCAAGCAAGTTCATTGATTTTTCGTCAAATTCGGTTAGCATCCTTATTACAAGGGTTTTGAACTGTGCATCTGATAGGTTGGCTATCTCTTGGTCGGTTAGCTCTGGGGTTTTGATCTGTCCCTTTCTTTGGGTCATTTCCCCCACCTCGGTGAGCCTTTTACTGTAAGGGGGCAGAGCCTTGGGGTTCACCTGGGCAGGGAAACTCACGGTAGTTGTGCTGTGATGTAGCCTCTGGGGGTGGGACCTGAGCGCACAATGGCACCTTCTCCGCTCTCCGCACCCACACCGCCTCCTGCAAGCAGTTCGGGCCCCTCTGCGCTGGCTCCGGGGGTCGCTCCGGGGTCACTGGACGGGCTGCACAGCTCGAATACCCCCGCGGGTCTCCCCAGCAAACTTTCCTGTGAGGCCGGGAGTTCCTCCGGCCGCGGACTCCACCCCCACAGGCGCTCTCACTCTGCGCCTATGGGTTGTGCCCTGCTTTCTTTCCTGGTTTCTCTGCACACGAATGCGGACCTGCCCGGTCCACCAGTCTCAGCCCTGCTGGGTCCGGATGAGCCGGGCGCAGACCGTGCTTTAGTCAGGGCCCCCTTCTCGATGTGCTGCAGCCCCGCGGGGACCGCCCCTCCAACCCCGGTCTTGCCGTCTGCTCACCTGCTCTCGGCAGGGTCGCTGAGCGCGCTCCCTCTACCCTGCTCCTCCAGGCTCACCAGACTGGATGAATGTATCTTCTTTAATTCCTTGGTTGTCGGACTTCCTCTCAATACGATTTTCTGTCAGATCTGGCTGTTTTTGGGTGTGTAGATTTCTTATTTTTTTCCTTGTTTGGTTGTGCAAGGCGGTACGGTGCATTCGCCTATGCCGCCATCTTAGGAAGTCCTCTTCTTTAAATATTTTTGTTGACATATGATTACCTCCATAGGTTTAAACCTTCTTTGAGAAAATAAATCTTTTTGTATGTGTATGTTCTTATTCCACAGTCTATAATTGAGTCAGACTATGCTAGAGGATTGTTTTTCACTTGGTAAGAAATTTTAAATGTTTTATAGATAGCAAATAATGTAATATGACTTTAGAGTTAATATAAATACATTATGGAAAAGATAACATAAGATGATATTTTTGTAATTTTAGTGTAAAATGTTTAACTATATTTTATTGATTTTACAGTTGTACCATTTTTTTCTCCCCTTTATTCCCCACACCCCGCACTGACCCTCCTTCCAGAATTCCTCCACCTTAGTTCATGTCACATTCATGTACACATATAAGTTATTTGGTTTCTCCATTCCCTATACTATTCTTAACCTCCCCCTGTCTATTTTGTACCTACCAGCTATGCTTCTTATTCCCTGTACCTTTTCCCCCATTCTCCCTCCTCCTCCTCCCCACTGATAATCTATGTGATCTCCATTTCTGTGATTCTGTTCCTGTTCTAGTCGTTTGCTTAGTTTTTGTTTTTGTTTTAAGTTCAGTTGTTGACAGTTGTAAGTTTGTTGTAATTTTACTGTTCCAAGTTTTGATATTCTTCTTTTTCTTAGATAAGTACCTTTAACACTTCATATAATAAAGGCTCAGCGATGATGAACTCCTTGAACTTGACCTTATCTGGGAAGCACTTTATCTGCCCTTCCTTTCTAAATGATAGCTTTACTGGATAGAGTAATCTTGGATGTAGGTCCTTGCCATTCATGACCTTGAATGCTTCTTTCCAGCCCCTTCTTGCATGCAAGGTTTCTTTTGAGAAGTTAGCTGATAGTCTCAGGGGAACTTCTTTGTAGGTAACTATCTTCTTTTCTCTTGCTGCTTTTATGATTCTTTCCTTATCTTTAATCTTGGGTAACTTAATTATGATGTGTCTTGGTGTGGTCCTCCTTGGGTCCGATTTCTTTAGGACTCTGGGCTTCCTGGACTTCCTAAAAGTCTCTTTCTTTCACCAATTGGGTAACTGTTCATTCGTTATTAGTTCAAATAAGTTTTCAATTTCTTGTTCTTCCTCTTCTCCTTCTGGCGCCCCTATGTTTAAACATTTAAAGTTGTCCCAGGGGTTCCTAAGCCTCTCCTCATTTCTTTGAATTTCTTATTTCTTCATTCTGTTCTGGTTGACAGTTTCTTCCTTTTCTCCCAAATTGCTGATTTGAGTCCCAGTTTTCTTCCCTTTACTGTTGGTTCCCTGTACATTTTCCTTTATTTCACTTTGCATAGCCTTCATTCCCCCCTTTGTTTTGCAACTGTACTCGATGATTTCTGTGAGCATCCTGATTACCAGTGATTTGAACTTTGCATCTGATACGTTTTCTGTCTCCTTGTCACTTAATTCTTTTTCTTGAGTTTTGATCTGTTCTTTCATTTGGGCCATATTTCTTTGTCTCAGCACACCAGTCTGGATGAATGTTTCTTCTTTAACTCCTTGTTTATCAGACTTCCATGCAATTTGATTTTCTGGTAGTTCTGGTTATTTTTTTTTAATTGACTGTTATCCTTCTTTTGGTTTTGCAAGGAAGTGAAGCATATCGACCTATGCCTCCATCTTGTCTAGAATGCCTCTTGAGTATAAAAAATTTTACCCCACCGTTTACACCATAATTATTAAGTGTCCAGTGACTTTTTGCTTTAAGATAAACCATCAAGTAGAGAGTATTTTGCTGATATAAAAGTTTTTTTTTCTCATTAAATACATATATTCTTTGGGTACTTTCATCTAATTTAATTCAAACCTTCTTTAGGTATTTATTTTCCCTGGAGTCATTTTTTAGGGAAGCACAAAACTCTTGAATATATCAGTAGCACTCAAGAAAATCTATCTAATGATATTGAATGGAAAGGCTAAAGAAGTATCCTTTACCTTTCCCCATCCCATGAGGTCCAACACTAAAAGTTAGTTTTATTGAATGTTTTATTGACACTTGAAACTGTTCTCATACATAAGGAATAATATCATGTTCGTCTTTCCCACGATATAGAACTATACAAACAAATGGACAGAAAGGGACATTGTATCTGACTGGTATTGTTGTTTTGAGGGTATTCTCTTGAGCCCTGTCACTGCTGAATATTTTATCTTATTGAGAGAACAATAGAATTACTTAAATATATTTGCTTTAGATCTGATTGTTGGCATATGTTACAATAATTTATTTTTATTTTGTATATTTTATTATGCTTAAAATTGCCTCCTTTCCTTTTGTGGTTGTTAGACAGTTACATTGTATTAAAATTAACACTTCTGTGTTAACCACTATGCATAATTATACTTTTTATTCATTTTAAAGGCACTACTTTTATAGAAACATTATCATCCATCTTCTTTTTCTGGCCAATTTCTCAAAGTTGTTTATTAGAAGATTCTGTACTAAACTAAAATACCAAATTAGAAAGAGGGTAGTTGATATTGTAAAGATGATGACTTCTTAATATATTTTAAATAAGATGGGAGTTTGAAAATGATCTGTTCTTTCCTATAATTTGCAAAGAAAATATGAATGTAAATATGCCCAGGCCACC
This sequence comes from Micronycteris hirsuta, assembly GCA_004026765.1. Lineage (NCBI taxonomy): Eukaryota > Metazoa > Chordata > Mammalia > Chiroptera > Phyllostomidae > Micronycteris > Micronycteris hirsuta. Next base: position 71,539 of record PVJI01007764.1, on the reverse strand, counting down.
CATAAATAAGCATATTTAATTCTGCTATTGGCTCATGGTTATGTTGTGAGTTTTTATCATAATTGACCATGGTTGACTATAAAAGTAAAGGGACATAAAAATGGAAATATTTATTTATTAGCTCCAGGCTTCAAGTCAAACTTGCTTTTCTTTCCCACATCAAGACAAAAAAGCCTCTAAGTAAGCACCATAAAATAAGTACTAACTTGTTTCTGGAACTGATAGGTAATAAATTCAAATAGATAGAAATCTTGGTGTTGATATTTCTTAAACTAAGGTAACTTTCTTTATACTTCAGCAATGAGCTCTGTTTCAGGGAAATGCTAGAGAAGGTAAGCTTTCTTTAGGTCCATGACCCACGAAAATCTGAGAGGGTTCTCCACTGCCACTCGATTAGAATCCTCATCATTCTGTTGTGGGAGTTCTTTCCACATGCGTGAAAACACTCAGTCCCAGGATTTACGCGTTTTGAGCTAAGCTCCGCGTGAGGAAAAATTATTCCCGTGTGGACAAGTGTGGATCATGTCAGTGGAAAAGGAATTCTCTAATGGGAATTTGGCAAAAATGTATCTTAAGAAATTCTCTAACTTGCTGAGTCTCTCCCTCCCGGAGTCGAGAGACTTAAGTTAATGAATCCATGAAATTCTCTGTCTCAATGTTTTATGGTCCTAAAAGTTAACAGCCCTAGTTAGCTTACCCTCAATTTACTTGTCTCCTGTTTAATGTATTACCCCGGTCCTGCATGCCACCGGGCCTGAATTTACATCCTAATGCTCTGTTACTGAGTAAACCTACCCCTTATCTATTCCCTTCCCATATATCCTCATGACCTGCTGAAAATCCCTGTTCTGCATAAGTTCATGAATAATCAATCCAATGTAAATGTGTCCTAAAGCTTCTAATAAAAAGTCCGGCCGAGCTATGCCCAGGGCCTTTTCCAAGATGGAGGGAAAGACCCGTGGCTCTGGACTCTTTTCTCCAAGCGTGTCTCTGGGTAAGTTTGATGCACGTGATCAGTGTTGTTCCCCCCATGGATTTTGCGGGATGAAATCCGAGACATTCTGTGTAGATGATCACAGTAGTTTTCTAACGGGACTCCCTATTACCTACCAAACTCTAGTCTGTTGAGTCAATGTCCACATTTCTACCAGATGAAAAGTAAAATAGTATTTTATTCTCCAGCTTCATACCCTTTATTTCTATCTGCAACAATATAATGGTAAATGTCTTAACAGTGTACTAGTTAGCCCTCAACAAAATCTCCTGATCCATGTCTTGCCTTACTCTCTCCCTTCTCTCTTTTTCAATTCATACTTTCTTTTTTTTAACTTTTCCTAATATTTTTTTATGGTTGTTCAGTACAGTTGTCTCCATTTTCACCCCACCATGCTCCCTGCCCCACCCATCCCTGCCTCCCACCCTTGAGACTTCTCTCTTTGGCTTTGTGCCTATGTCCTTTATACATGTTCCTTCATGGACCTTCCCCTATGATCCCCCATTATTCCTCTCTACCCTTCCCTCAGGTTACTGTCAGTTGGTTCTTTATTTCAATGCCTCTGGTTGTATTTTGCTCACTTGTTTGTTTTGGTGATTAGGGTCCACTTATAGGTGAGATCATATGGTATTTGTCTTTCATCACCTGGCTTATTTCACTTAGCATAATGTTCTCCAGATCCATCTGTGCTGTTGAGAAGGGTAGGAGCTCCTTCTTTCTTTCTGCTGCATAATATTCCTTTATGTAAATGTACCAAGTTTTTTGATCCACTCATTTATTGATGGGCACTTAGGCTGTTTCCAGCACTTGGATATTGTAAATAGTGCTGCTACAAACATAGGGGTACATAGGTACTTTTGAATTGATGTTTCAGGATTCTATGCTAAGCGAAATAAGTCAGACGGTGAGGGACAAATACCATATGATTTCACCTTTAACTGGAACATAATCAACAAAAAGAAAAAAGCGAACAAAATATAATCAGAGACATTGAAATGAAAAACAATCTAACAATAGCCAGAGGGGAGGGGGAAGGGGACTGTGAGGAGAAGGGTTTTCAGGAACTACTATAAAGGATATATAGACAAAACCAAGGGGGAGGCTGGGAACGAGGGAAGGAGGTGGGTTTGGATGGGGGAAATGGAGGGGAGAAAATGCATACAACTATAATTGAACAACAATAAAGTAATTTAAACAAATGGGCAAAGGATTTGAACAGACACTTCTTCAAGGAGGACATACAGAAGGCCCAGAGCCATATGAAAAAATGCTCAGCATCACTAGCCATCAAAGAGATACCAATTAAAACTACAATGAGATACCATTTCACACTGGTCAAAGTGGCCCTCCTAAACAAATCAATAAACAACAAGTGTTGGAGAGATTGTGAAGAAAAGGTAACCGTAGTATACAGTTAATAGGAATGCAGACTGGTGCAGCCACTGTGGAAAACAGTTGGAAAACAGTATGGGATTTCCTCAGAAAACTAAAAGTGGAATTGTCTAACACTAAGAATTCTGAAACAATTCATACTTTCTAACTGCCTAATTGGCACCAGGGATAAAGGACTCTGAGTCCTGCTATAGATAACTTACAATGTACTCAGCTTAAGATACAATTTAAAAGTAAATCTCTGGAAACATGTCTTTACTTTCAGGTAACCTGTATTCTTCCCCACTCTACCCCCTCACTATTTTATAATTGTGGAATAATTTATGCATATTTTAAAAAATTATATGGCTTTTGCATGTCATACCTTTAAAGTTATTCACATTCAATAAATATTTGTTCAGCATTAATTTGGTATTGATTGCTCATCACCAAAAGCTAGACTCCTAGTGGCCTTTTCCAGTGGCAGAAGTCCCCCACGCCTGTCAGTGTCTCCATACTTTGCGTTGAGTTTCTGTTCCCCAGTCAGGCATCAGCTCCCTCTACCACTGTTCTGCTCGTCTCCTGCAGAGCTTTGGAAACATAGTGCCAACTCAGCTGTTTATATAAAAGGAGTTAACGGTGGTGCTGTGTCCATGGATATGTTTACAGGTCTTTTTTTTTCTTTCTATTCTTTCAACATAAATCAATATTTTTTATTGTCTGAATGGACAATTGGCTACTTGCAGACATGAACAGCCATCAGCATTACTATAAGAAAAAACACATCTAGGATTTTAAGCATCTACAAATAAGACATTTAATTTTAAGAATGGAAGAAAATTTATACCTGAAACAGTCAGGTCCCAACTTTCCAAAGCTTGACTCAAAGTCACACAAGCCAGATGAAATATACAAAAAACAAGAAAAATGAAAGTGTGGGCAGTCTTTTAATTTGCATCTAAAAACTGCCCCAGATTTAAAGAGCTATCAATATAATAAATGTTGTTTACACAAGGAATGAATCAATTTTTCCTCTTCTAGTAAACCGTTAAAGTCCTACCTTAGAAAAGAAACAATGCCCATGTTTGTTTGTTTGTTTGTTTTTACCTTATTCTTCTCATTTGCAGAGAAGAGCTATGCGGGGCCTGCGTGGATGGGGAGGCTCCCTCTCGCTGTCACTGTGGGGTGATTCAGAAGCAGAGCTGTGACTTCCATAGGTTTTGTAGGCAGCTTAATCCACAGTAGTGTTGGCTAATTTTATCTTCATACAGTAGGGAAGCGTACAATTCAAACCCAAAAGTGTTTGTGCTCTGCAGACTTTAAAGTTTTCGGTTCTAGAGACAGAAAAGTCTGTTTTAAATGGAAAGAATCATAAAAATTGCACTGTAAATAAATTGAAAGGAACGGCTTAATGAATAGAGAATTTGTTGTGGGAGAAACAATACATAATATTATTATGACTTTTCATTCAGTGAGTGCTAATATGTGTTTGGGATTTATTATAAAAGACATGATCTGATTATATAGCAAACCATATAAAATTTTCCAAAATGAATTTGAAATTTTGATTATTATGAAATAGTTAAGTAAATAATTATTTTGTGTTGTTGCAAGTTTTTCACTTATTACTAATTACATGTATATAATAATATCATCTTGCATATCTAAATTGGCTTAAGTCATTATTTTCTCAAATCATTAGCTGAAAAACTTTTATTTACATCAGAAAAACATGTTTTCTCTAGTCAATCTCTAATCTTAACATTTCAGTTCAGTTTCAATTCACAAATTTATATTTCATACCTACCATCTGACACATAGTACTTAGTTTGTACAAACTAGCAAGACGAAAATTCTCTGTTCTACATTATTCAAAATGTGTGTCTAATTCCTAGCTTTATATAGCAGTAGGTTTTGAGAAAGTTTCAGGTGTGTCAGCTAATAATTTGTTTTATCCTAATAGTAGATAACATGTAAGCTAAAAAAAACAAACATATGTGTATATATGTGTGTGCATGTAAATATAAATGTATATATATGAAGAGATTAAAGTGTATATTTACCATAAAAGGTACATCAGTTTTATTTTAAGCAATCAGGGTACACTGGATGGAGATCGCATTCATGGCCATCACAAACTAAGCCCTTTAAACTGAATACATGATAAATTCCTTCCCTAAGACTTCTACAGTATAAGAAACCTTTGAGTTGTTCACTCATTTATGAAGGTTTAGGTTTGGTTCCCTGAATTGGGGGAAAAATTGCAATTCATGATACCAAGAAATGAGCATAGACTTCTTGCCATGCAACATTGAATTTGTGAATCTAACCTGAATATATAATGTGAGTTTCCTAAATTCGCTGGCAAATTCCTCTTTTATGAAATCAGTGAAGCTCAAGGCTCTATTAGATACACTTGTTGACACTTGGGTGCCTTAAAAATGTACCTGTTCACTGAAAAATGATAAAACAGAGTGTTCGTAGAGTTTAACAGTATTTGGAACCTCCTAGTAACATTCTACAACTTTCATTAGGAGCTTGCAATACATCGACATGAAGAATATATTTATAATTGCATCGCTTGTCAGCAGACAGTACATATACACCCAGGACCTAAAATCTTAAATAGGTTCTGATTACTTACTGCAGTGCAATTCTTGCTCATAAAATCACAGGTTATTATTGGATGTTATTTATTTTTTTGTCATTTTACTGGTGACAGTTTATTTTATTTTACAATATTCTACAGAAATAAGGTATAAAGGAATTAATGAATTACAGATCATTGTTAAGTAAGCAACTGCCCTGGTAATATAACCTATTACATGCTGCTTTAAAAGACTGTGTTAGTAAAACATAAAGCTGTCATTTGAGCTTGTTTTCTCTAAGGACTGTAGAGCAAAACTGTAGTTGTTTCCCATTTGATCTTTTCCTCATGGTAGTATGCTGAACTGAGATAAGAAGCACAAAGCTTGGAAAACATTCTTGGTGTTCAGCACTCTCCACTTACTAGAGATGAATACTATTTTAAGTAACAGTATGGGGCAGCTTAAAAGGAAAAGCAGGCAGCTCATGGTATAAGAGAAATGGAGGTGTGACCACCTTGATGACCTTGGAAGCTGCTTCCAGTTCTCCACGGTAACAGTTGCTATGCTCATTCATGTAAACTCCATCCATTTCCTAGCATGAGACAAGGGATACTATAAGATACAAGTCATGGTCTGTGACTCATGGTTGTGGGTGGAATGGTCTGACACAGAGTTTTAGACAACCACTAGGTGTCCCATTTGTTTACTGGTTTGTTTGTTTGTTTTTCTCCCCAGGAATTATTATTCATTCACATATGACGTGATATGATCTAATTCTGAGATCACAGGATGACTTCAATTTTTGAATCAGAGTGAAAAAAAGCGTGGAGAGCATAAGAGAGACCAATGGCCCAAATTGATTTCTCACACCAAATTGAATTCAGATTCAGTCTACCATATTTGGCACTTCTCCACTGAGTTTAAGAGGATAGGTAATTAAGTCATGTCATTGGAGAAATGTCTTCTCTTGGGATCAGATTTTTGGGACGTAGTTGTCTGCATTTTAGACACTGGATCAGTAACAACTGAGTTTTTTACAATGGAAAAAGATCTAAGCAAACATATTTAGATATAGTCATATGCCTAGAAATTATCTCTCTGTCTCTTTGCCCCTATTTTTCTGTCTTGGTGTCTTTGTCATTATCTCTCTCTCTCTCTCCATTCTCTGTCTCTGATCATAAAATGATTGTGACTATAAAAATAAAATATTGTGTGTTTATGTGTATGCGTGGCAGAATTTTCTTTGGGTGAAGCAATATTAAGGGGATAGCAGTTTACTTATAAAACAAGTATATGTCTATATGAAGTACTAACAAAAGCCTTATAAAATACTCTTTTAGTGGAGGTAAAGATTACTATCTGGAAAAGGAGAACTTTCATGACTAAAGTCATTGACTAGTTTTTTTTTTTTTTTTTTTTTTGAGTCTGCATGAAAGTAGAAGATTAGATTCTAGGAAGCAAAAGCAGATCAATATGGCTCTGTTTATCTGATGTTACATTTAGCCCATGCTAACTAGTCCAGGGAATTGAAATCTCTTCACCAGCTAAGTCTGAGACATCTGAGAGCACATATAAACATCACGTTTTGAAGTATCTTTTTGGACCCTGGTTTCACATACAAGGAAGATGCTGTTGAAATGAATTTGTATACCATTAAGATTGGCCTTTAAATCTCAAAACCATTTGATTACAATTCTATTTTTTAAGTCCTAGAAAATTAAACTTTTTTGAGATTAGTTATACTTTTAAATAGTCCCTCTTAATCCTTGAATCAGAATTTGACTTGTGCATAAAGGCAGAACATGTTCACATGTTTTTAGAAATCACTTTTCATGAACCAATTCTTATATGCATCCAACATAAAGAAAAATACCACATTTCTTTAAATATCTTTCACATTGGATTCAAACATTTCGAAAGAGATCTTGGGAAAGGGAGGAAGCTGAATGTTGGGGAATTCAAGATGGTAAATGAGCCCCAAGATGTTACTTTAAAACACATCATAGAGCTTAAAATTAGATGCTAACAGTTGAAATGAATAATTTCTTAATCTAATGATCTTATTCATAAAACAAGGAGAGTTTACTTCTTTCAAATGCCTGTTTTAAAGTGTTAAGAAGTATGGACAGAAGAAACAAGATCATTTGCACTCATAATTTAAAGGAAAATTGTGCATCACAATTTATTTTGAAATAATTTAAAACATTATAAAATATGTTAATATGGCTAATTCACTACAAAATATTTATTTTGAATATTTATTTCTTGGAAATGTGATCTGAATGTATATGTAGGCTTTCCTCTCTGAGATACTACATCTTTACATATTTATGAAGAAAATTTTTCTTTCCAAGGGACTTGCATGATCACCTGTTTGTGAAAATATATGTTGATTAATAGGATTTTGAAACAACAGCTCATGAAATTCAATAGTACAAATAAGAGTATCATATAAGGTGGAAATGTTTTCCTTCAGAGTACAATGGACATTAAAAACTTTTCCTTTTTTTTTAAGTATATTTTATTGATTATATTATCACAGTTGTCCCAATTTTTCTTTCCTTTAGCTCCCCTCTGCCCTGCACCCCTCCACCATCCAGCATCCTCCCTCTTAGTTCATGCTCATAGGTTGTATATGTAAGTTCGTTGGCTTCTCTGTTTCCTATACTATTCTTAACCTACCCCTGTCTATTTTATGTCTTCCAACTATGCTTCTTATTCCCTGTACCTTTTCCCCCTGATTCTCCCCCGCCTCACTGATAACCCTCCCTGTAATCTTCATTTCTGTGATTCTGGTCCTGCCCTAGTTGTTTGCTTAGTTTTAGTTTTTGTTTTTTAGGTTCAGTTGTTGATAGTTACAAGTTTGGTGTCACTTCATTGTTCATAGTTTTTTATCTTCTTCTACTTTTTAGATGAGTTCCATTAACATTTCATATAATAAGGGTTGGGCAATGATGAACTCCTTTAATTTTACCTTATCTGGGAAGCACTTTATCTGCCCTTCCATTTTAAATGATAGCTTTGCTGTATAGAGTAATCTTGGATGTAGGTCCTTGCCTTTCATGACTTCAAATACTTCTTTCCAGCCCCTTCTTGCCTGCAAGGTTTCTTTTGAGAAATCAGCTGACAGTCTTACGGGAACTCCTTTGTAGGTAACTGTCTTCTTTTCTCTTGCTGCTTTTATGATTCTCCCCTTATCTTTAATCTTGGGTAACTTAATTATGATGTGTTTTGGTGTGTTCCTCCTTAGGTCTAATTTCTCTGGGATTCTCTGAGCTTCCTGGACTTCTTGGAAGTCTATTTCTTTTGCCAGATTGGGGAACTATTACTTTATTATTTGTTCAAATAAGTTTTCAATTTCTTGTTCTTCCTCTTCTCCTTCTGACAGCCCTATGCTTCAGATGTTGGAGCACTTAAAGTTGTCCCAGAAGTTCTGAAGCCTCTCGTCATTTTTTTTGAATTCTTATTTCTTCATTCTGTTCCGGTTGGATGTTTATTTTTTCCTTCTGCTCCAAAATGTTGATTTGAGCCTGGTTCTTCCTCTTCACCATTGGTTCCCTGTATATATATATTTTTCTTTTTTGACTTTGTGGAGCCTTTCTCCCTTCATTTTGCAACCTAACTCAATAAATTCTGTGAGCATCCTGATTACCAGTGTTTTGAACTCTGTATCCGATAGGTTGTTTATCTTCTTGTCACTTTGTTCTTTTCCTGAAGTTTTGATCTGTTCTTTCATTTGGGCCATATTCTTTGCCTTGGTGTGTCTGTTATATTGTAAGGGAATGGGGCCCTAGATATTTGCCAGAGTGGGCAACCCTCTTTGCTGCACTGTGGCCCTGTCTGTGGGGGAGGGTTCAGAGAGGGAACAATGCTGCTTGTTTGCTCCTCTCTAACCCAAATTTCCAGCAAACTCTCCTGTGAGACTAGGAGTTTCTCCTGCCCTAGCAATACCTGAAGTATTTTATGATTAGAGGTTTTGAGTCTTTAGTTTCCCAGTGAGCCAGCCCCTCCTTGCCTGCAAGGTCTGCCACCTTGATGTAGGTCCTCTCCTCCCCCTGGACGGCCTTGTCTCCTACTGGTCTGGGGGAAAGTTTCTTTAACTCCTTGGTTGCTGGAGTTCCATGCAGTTTGCTATTCTGGCAGTTCTGGTTGTTTATTGTTTTTAAATTGGTTGTTATCCTTTTTTTGGTTTTGCGAGGAAGTGAAGTTTTCCACATATGCCTCCATCTTGGCTGGATGAAAACTTTTCCTTAATGGCTTTTGCGAATGTAAAATCAGAGCTCTTGGATAAAAGACCTGAATATTTACTTTTAATTCTTAAAAAAATTTGTTAACAGAAAACTATGTAAACTTCTCACAGTCAAAAATGCAATCTTTAAATCTTCAAAGTCATTACATATGTCCATTAAATATTACTGAAAAATTTTATGAGGTGGTTATAATGAGGAGTAGAAAAAACTTGATAAAGTCATAAATTCCACACTGACTATCACTGAACTTTGGCAACAGTCACTATGATATCTATATTAATCCAATAAATGAAAAAGCTAAAATTAGTTTACTGAAAGTAAAATCATCATTCAATTTAGACTAATTCTAATTCCAGTGAGTAGGGAGTATAATTCTTATGAGTATGAACATAGTCATACATCTCACAGTTTCATAAATATAAGTGATATATTCCCCATTCCTTTTAGTGTAGAAGAGTTTGTTCTGTTGGAAAACACAATTATTTAATGGAAATATATCTTCACTTTGAATGGTCCTGGATAAAAATTGAGACAACTGTAAATTAATGAAATCCTTTGATAGACACGTATTCCAGGGGGTTTGACTGGCATCTAGATAACAGCAGGCTGACTTTTAAAAGCTGCCCAATATCAGCTTGGGGGAAAGAGCCATAATATATCTATTTAATTAATTTAAGTATGTATCCATCAAATAATTAGTGCAACCACGCACCAGGCACATGGTCAGCTCTGGAGACAGATGTAGGTGGAATAGAGGGCTGTACCTGAGAAGTCTGGTCACATTCACAGAAGTGATAATTATGGAAAAGGAGGTTTTGTCAGTAACCTACCAAGGGAATCAGGAGGAAGCAGCAAGCTCTTTTTAAATTTATGGGGAATTTTACACTTAAAATAACCTCTGAGATGCATTTAAAGGATGAGTATAAATCAATCAAAAGGCAGATAATTTTGTTGCTTAATTAGGATGGAAGAGAAAGTCTTATAATTGTTAACAGTGTAAAAATGGGAGGAAAAAGGTATAAAATAAAGCTTTTGGTCTGAAGACATTTTATTTGTTTGTATTTCTCTTTTTTAAAGGAGTGTATCCATAAAGACCATTTTCCCAAAATCCTGTATTAACTTTAGAGTGCAGAATGATAAATGATTATTTCAAAATGAATATTAATTCATTTTGTGTCTTAGGGATCATTAAATTGACAAGTTAAGATTTCTCTTGATGGCAAGTAAAGTACTTAATAATTATTGAAAGTACAAGTATAAACTATCTTGCCATTACCATATGAGCTGACGAACAGAGAAACTGTGACACCAGGTAGCAAAGCTGATGTTAAGTGATATAGCTTAATATCTTGTCTTACTTGATAAATCTGTTGTTTTATCCCCAATAAATTAATATTGATATTAATAGGTTATATTGTCATATACCATGCACAGTGGTGGTGGAAAACACTCAATTTTGTTTTTCAGAATTAAGTAGCCCTCCACTTCTGCCAATCAGTACCAGCATATTTCTCCAACACTATAGTTTTGTAACTCATTTGCTAAGTAGAGACTATAAGTATATTTAACCTATAATAAAATAATCTGATTATAAATACTTACAATTACTTTCATTACTATTAGTAAGGTCATGGTTTGTGAAAACAATGTAATAAGTCATTATATTTTATGGTTACATTTAGTAAGCACTTAGTTTTTTCTTTCATGGTATAAACCATTCATCTAACTAGAGCTAAATTCATCATTTCACCCCAAAACCTAAGGCATATTCATTGTGTTAGTCATGGACTTCATGCAGTCAAGTGGAGTTGAGAATGCAAAGAAGTTAAAGATACAATATTTGACTTTCAAAAAATAAACACCAACATTTAGGAATGGAGTGGGGATGAATTTCACAAGATTTTCTATTGATATGAAAGATTTTCCTGTCAGTTTTATGAGATAGCAGTAAGTTACAATGTAAAGAGGAAAATGTATAATGGCATAGTACTCTTTCTTGAACAGTGCAGATGCTGCTGTTTTAGACTAATGAATAGTGTGCAATGTATTTGCAAAAAATGTATAATTTGTATATGTGTAAGAGAATAATCTTATGGACCATTAAGATGATTTATAACCAACATTTTTTATTCTAGTTAAAAGGTACCTTTTTTCTCTTTCTTTAGCAGACATATTTCTTTAAACAAAGTAGAAGATAACGTTTCTAACAATTTTTTATTTGCTACATTAAACACATTTAAATGCCTGTCCACTGAAGACTTTCACATTCCGTGCTTTCCAGATTGACATATTAGTATTCCTCAGAGTTCTAAACGTGATTTTGTTTTCTATTAAATCCTATAAGACACGTAATACTTGAAACTACTCTTGGAATTGAAAGCTAATTTAACCCATTTACCTCTTACTACAATATCTGACTACCCTCTTCTAATAGTACTGCTAGAATCCATTAGAAGTCCATGGCCACTTTGTCACAAGCTATACACTCACATTTTGAATAAGGGTAATGAAAAAGAATACAAAAGCTCTGAACAACTGTTGATCATATCATGTTAATTCTGATTAATTATTTCTATGACATCATCAATGCCTTATTTAGATAACTTGAAAGAGTCCCTGGGTATCATTTTGTCGGTCTGGAATAGGGGAAAGAGAGGGCTCCCACGGTGAGTCAATGGTTAAACTAGTGATTTTGAAGCACTGTTATTTTCGTGGGGATTGTGCAGGGTGAAGGTAGATATGAGAAAAATAATTACATCATGGATTCCACTCACGTTTTGCTTTTTTTTACACTTTCTGCTAAGCTGGTGTAAATATTCTTCATGTTTTCTTACCCCTAAATATGTCTTGGTTCTCTTTGTTTGCATTGTCCATATAAATACACAGTTAACATTCGATTTTAGGAATTTTTAAAACAGAATGCTTAAATAGTAATCAAAGTAAATAAATAATTATGTTAAAACCAAAGGTCAAATATTCATAATGTCCATAGTGGGGATGCACAAATAGAAAAGTCTTTATTTATATGTTAATCATTTCTATAAGTTTCATGTTGTCAAAAGTACCATTTTTACTCTGATCAGAGGTATTTTATTTGAATGTAGTGCCTTAGTTTAAATTCTGTCTGTGAAATCGAAGTCCTGCAAAACATCACCATATTTAAGGGAAAAAAAAACAGGCAGGTATATTTAATAATTGTTACTAATTATCCATAAATGATTAATATGAATAAATAATCAATTAACATATTTCAGTAAAAATATTATATCCTTGAAATGTTATACTCCTTTGTTCCAACATCATGTTGTTAGGAAATTTTGTTTTAATTATTCTTATTTAGAAACCTTGTACAGTATTTGTAGTGATCTTAATATAGTGTTGCATATGGAGCAAATGAAAATTTGAAAAAAATAGAATGATTGTTAAAAATCTGAGAAAATGAAAAGACTAATATGAGGTCATAAATGGAACACTGGTACTCACAAGGAGTGTATATAAAATACAAGGGTATGTTTGTATGGAAAGACGTGGTGACACTGTATTTTCATTATTTTTGCTGGTCTGGATGTCAGCTGACCAGATCACCTCCACAGAATTGCTGCTGGAATAACCAGGTAGCATTCATAGTTCTTAGAAAACAACTGAAACCAATGAGCAAGTTGACTTTATGTATGCCATCCTTGCAAATGGCATTGCGCTTCCCCGGAGTAGATACAACATTTCCGAGCATTTCAAATGAAGCATGGACACCAGGAGCCACATTTTCTCAGAAGACAGGCATTGGAATACAGTGCTTTTAAACCAATATTATGTGGGTAGAAAATGAAATGAATCAAAAGCCAAAAGAACCTTTTACTCATATTTTGGCGAAGTATTAATATAAAATATGCTGCTATTTTTGCTGTTCATTACATCTCATTTTCCTCATCAGATAAATGTTCATAAAGTAATTTCCCTTCTTTTCTGAATCTTGTTGATCAACAGAAATTAAGGCCTGATAATATTTAATGTGAGCTATACTTTAAAGCTACAGTACATTTTCCCTCATAGAGGAGATAATTAACAATATTTTATTTTCCTTATATCACAATTGAAAGCTGCCTCTTAGTGATAAAAAATCACAGATCCTCACTGTTAAACAGCAGCTTTCTGATGTGTATTTATTTAGTTCTTATCTGAAAACAGCATTGTTTCTTAAAAAAAGAGCAGTTTATTAAGTTGCCAAGGGAGTAAGCTCATAAAAATCATCATTATAATTGAAACAGCAGAAAGGTCATAGGCATTTGCTTTTATTTTAAGTTCTTAGTAGCTTAGGAAAGAGCAATTGGTCATTCTCTTCTAGTTTCAAAGAGTATACTGTTTTTATGTCTATTTTTTAAAAATTCAATTTAGCAACTATATTGCATCAGCAGTCACCAGTTCTGTCGTTCCTGAATTAATGTCATCTGCTTTTCTGGGCCTTATCAGACGGCTTTCTTGATCCCTGAGCAAGGTAACCTACTCTTGCTAATTAGATTCACTTCAAAGAATTTGACCTATGAGTACACATTGGATTTGAATCAGGGTCATTTTCAAAAAGTACGTTTGTTTTCATGGTGTATTTAGAAGATGAAAAATTTAACAATTAATAGATTTCCTGGGTAAGAGTTCACTTTTAATCTTAGCTGTAAAAGGAGAGGTTGTAATATTTCTCCTGTATTCACCTGCCCTTTCTGATCTTCATATTGTATAATAACTTATTTTTAGAAGAAATTATTGGAGTGCCTAACCTGCACCCTTTATACAGGAATCTGTGCCAAGCCACAGATTTTCTTTCTTATGCATTCCTTATGACACTGAATTTTCCGTTGGTATAGATGGTGGAGCTCTAAGTGAGGGCTTAATTACAGCCATTTAGAGGCAATGTGAAAACTCCCATGTAATTTACTGCAGTTCTAAAGTAGAGTCTGGATGAGAGTTTGGAAGTTTTAAAACTACGAATAGAAAAGGTGCTCGCAGGGAGTTTTGTACAGTGGAAAATACTTTTCAGGAGAAATGAAAGAATCAAGATCCTTTTCATAAGTAAAGGCAATGGCCTGGCTAGCTTAAAATTTTAACTCAGCGGCTTGTGCCTTAGAATTTGATGTCTTAATTGACTAACTTTATATTCATCTTTTCTAGGATGGCCTTCTGAGAAACTTTTGCTGTATTTCTGATTTGAACTATTTTTGTGGTATTTTGCTCTATCAGACAAAATGGCTTTAAATAAAAAAAATTCAATATTGTTTCATTTACTAGTAAAATTAAATCTTATAGCATCTGACGAGAAAAACATCATCTTGAGTTATTTTTCATTCATACAATAAAAGTTATTCCAAATACATGATAGGTTTATACTCCTAAGTTTTTGCTTATTATTTGAGAACACATAGATTTTGTATCATTATAGAACAAAGAAACACTTATCCTGTACATTTGCTTTACTGTCAAATACTGAAGTTCTATTATTTTTACATAATGAATTCTAATTGTTTCTAAATTACTGATGTAGGTTTGACTGCTGACAAACAGAACATTAAAGACCTGTTTTGAGTTAAGGAATGACAACATTATTCCTAAGAGAGAAACAATTGATAAGACAATGGTCTTCAGAAAATAGAAGTATTTTAACTGCTATTTTAAAAATATAATCACAAATTCTGTTCCTCAAAAAGTAAAGTAATTGTCTTTCTGTCAGGTGTAGAGACAGTTTTGCAAGCATTATTTACACTGATAAAACACTTTGACTTTTTCTCACTGAATGGTAACATAAGTATATCTTTCTTAACTTTAGTCAGGGATTTATTTCTGGATCCCCAAAAGAAAAATCAGATAATATCATATTTTATAAACCATGGAGGAAAATGTAATTTCCTTCCTTAAAACAACCACAATCGCATCTCTTTTTTTCCCCCCAAAACAGGTACCATCTATTATATTTTTTACTGTGTCAGTTTGCCATGGAGGTTTGCATTGCTTCAGTCTTATCACACCTCAAGTTCCCCAGATTGTTCACAGTTGGCTCAGGGCAATGAAATCCCTGAGATAGGAAAAGCATATGTCAGGGGGCACTGGGATGGAAAAATGTTTTGAAATCTTTGTCTTGTATTTCCAAACACAGAGGTATCATTTTATCTAGTTTGACTGTCTTATTATCCCAGTATGAGAAAGCTATTTATCAAAGGCCTATTGATTAATGAAACCAAATATATTTCTCAGGATGAAAATCTTTATGACTGCTTCTAAATCATTTATGACTGAAGAGCCAGTTTGTCGAAAAGAGATTCTATGTGTATCTATATGCTGCATGTGAATCCCTGATCTAGATTGTACGTTGGAAGACTTTTGACTTCACTAGATCCACACATATATTCTAATGTAATCCTTCTTGAAGGATCTTTGTCTTTGTCTCTACCTGGAAGGCAACAATCTCATTTTTTCATTTTGTTTATTATTTATTCATTTTTAAGGCACAGGACATTTTCCCCAACCATTCTGGACCCCTTTCTTACCAAAGAGCCAAAATAAATTCCTCTCCTTGTTAAGAAATAACTCTGGAAAGCTAATTTCCTACACCACCTTTATAGATACATGTACACATATAATACAAAGATATGATTTTAACCTTTTTGTTTGCCTATTTTTCTGTTTCTTCTTTCTTTATCCCTCTCTTTTTCTCTCTTCCCTCTATCCTCTCACTCTTCCTTGTCTTCTTCTTCCTCCTCCATCTCCTCCCCCTCTTTCTCCTCTTCTTCAGCAAGGGCACTGTGGCACAGGGCATGGTGCGTTGTGCCCTGTGCTGACACACAGCCCTCCCAGCCCCACAAATGAATCTCAGTTCCACCAAGGCCTGTGGTGGCACGCCCTAGTCAAACCTACCACCTGAACCCTCCCACCCCCGGTGCATCAATGTCGTTTTCTATTTTGCAATCATTCAAGGAGTGCCAGGGTTGGCCTTCTTCTTCGTCCGTACTTCAGCATTGAGAGTAAAAAATAGTGAACATTAACACCTAAACTATCTTAAAATATTGTGCTGGGTCCTGACCTGATATTGGCACTAGCTTCAGGGTAACCCAGCAGTCTGTTTTAGTTCACACTGTAGTGTCCGTGCACCCGTCATGGTTGTCACACACAGGAAACTGCCGTGCACAGCCTTCGCATCACAGCTGTAGCTGCACACACTTCCTTGCCCTCGAGAAAGCCATTGGGATACAGTGAAATGGAGAAAAGCTTAATGTGACCTAAATTTATTTTTTAACGTATAATACTTAAAGCCTTTAGTCCTCTAAATAACACGAGCAACACAATCTCTGCAATTGTAATACAAATCCCTACCTCTGTTGTCCCGCTGCTACGGAAAGCTATAGTATTGCCGCTCTGAGAAATGTCTAGGATGCACTCAGCTGCCCACCCTTCTCCACCCTCCTGTGATGCGCTGTGTGTGGTGGGGCAGGTGCCTGGAGAGAGGTGTGTTATCTCTGCTCATGCAGCAGTTTCTCCATGAGTTTCACCATTAGCACATGACTTGCCTGCCCTCATTTCCTTCACATGATAGTGTTAAGCAAGGTCATCACCTCTGGTGTGCAGACTGCTGCGGCCTTTGCTGCTGAACCGCTCGGTAAGGATTGCCCACCCAGGGGAGGGCTTCGAAGTGTCTGTTCCTGCATGGTGTCCCTTGAGAGGCAAAGGCCACGTGTTGATAGCTTGAAGGTGACTTGCCTGATGAAGTTTTGTCATCTTCCTAATTCAGCTGCAAACTGCAGGTTCACAGTAGTGAATGATCCACAGGCTTGTGTTTTAAATCTCTGGCATTCCTAACAGTACATGTTAGTCTTGGCTGCGATGCGAGAAAACAAGCCACGCCTAGTCCTCTCATGTGTAAACCTTCAAGTCGTTCATATGCAGATAGTTATAGCAAGTTCCTCCTTAATAGTTAATAAATATTTAAGAATAGTGAAGATGATGATATAAAATATCATTTCATAAACTCAAGGAGTCTCAAGTCTAATTGAGGAAATGAGAAACCATAGCTTTTTTGAAGTATATACTGTACTTGAGAATAGGGTAAATGGGAGTTGATATGTTTTTACTTATCTAGGACATACGGAACCATGATGACTCTTGTGAAATACGGTGCTTTAAGGTAACGCTGTGCATGGTGATAGTTTTCTCTGTTGGATACCATGGTATTCAAAATGAGTTAGATTTTAATGCCATACTGTAATTACATTCAGTGATCACAGTAAAATCTAGAATACACAGCATTTTCCAAATATTCTAGTGAAAACTCATCTTAAACTATTCTGTACTTAATTAAAGAATATAAAGTTATAATTCTTACTGCATTTGTTTACAAGCCTAAAGCTGTGATCATTCGGCATTTACACAGAAGTAGTTTTCATATGCTCATTTTGTACCTGAAATTTATGAAAAGTCTCATATAAAAAGTACACATCTACCCCCACTTAGTCCTAGTTACTTTCTGGAATCTTAGTTCTTTCGTGTAGTCTCTGAAAACAGAGCCTCATTTTGTTTTCGGGTTTCTCAATTAGCTTTGAAAAAGTTTTCTCTATGCTTAATGACACTTTCTGATGGAGTCAGTATGAAAATGTGTACTTCAAAACACACACACACACACACACACACATAGATGTTATCTATTGTCCTAATCTCAAAGGACTGTTTTACAGAGAGCATAACTTCAGATACAAGGCAAGCACTTCTACCTGCAGTGAGGGAGCTAACCACGGTCAAATGAATCAGGGTGGATTACTTCTCACAAAAACCAGGGCTCAGGCAAGATAGTATAAAATTTATTACATCTTTGAGATGTTGAGTGAAGAGAATTCCAGTACAATTCCTGTGATTAAATCTATTTTCATTGAAGCACACGGGTTGCACTTCTCTTCATCCTCAGGGCTTTTCGGCACAATTATTTCTGTAATCAATCCTTTAAAGAGGAACAGAAAGTGTAACCTGGAGTCTCTCTTTGAATGAATCTTCCTTGCTCTCCACAATTTGATTTCTTTGAAAAATGTTTCCCAAATAGATTTTAATCTATTATACTAATGAACAGAATTGTACCTTTAGGATCAGCTTGTGACACTATTAGAGCTATTACTGAAATATTTAATTTAAAACTCATTTGTGATTTTCGACTACATCTAAAAATACAAAGAGAAAGCAACATTAGGAGACAGAAAGAATATTAGGAAAAAAGGAAAAGTGAAAGAATGGTAGACACAAGTATGAGAAGGTAGATAGTAAGAATCATTTTAGTTCTGTCTAAATCAAGTAGTCAATTTTAAAAGACATAATTTTATACGTCTTCATGCATATTTAGGCGCTACAATTATTTTCAGTCACCTTGCTTTATTCTTGGGAAGAAAAAGATTTTCTGGCTAATCCTTCAAAATCCTTTATGTCATTGATTCTAGCCAACTCTGGCATCCATCCCTAGACAATCAATTGGTTGATTTATATATTGAATTATGTCTACGCTTTGCTTTTGACATGCAATTTCAGGCTATCTGAGCTTCTTTAGATTGCAAATGAACAGAAAGACATTTTCAAGAGTAATACTCTTTTGTTTTGTTTTTAAATATCCCGAAACACCGGCCCCTAAATGTGGTCTCTGAACAAGCAGGGCAGTGTCTCCGGGCACTCCTTCCCAAAGCATCCCGAAGCCCCTCCCAGACCTCTGGAACCCGAAATTCCAGGGGTGGCGCCCAGCAACCGGGGGCGTAGAGAGCCCACCAGGTGATTTTGACCCTTTTAATTTGAGAACCACAGGCCTGAACCATGCTCATTGCTCAGTGAGCTAGACAGAGCAGGTGGCACTAAAGATGACATTGCTGTCCACTCCACATGCACGGAAAACCAACAATGCAGGCTCACTCAACTGCAGGGACTGCCTCCATATGACAAGGTAACCTTAATGAAGCACAGCATCTTCTCCTCCTGTTACTCTGAAAGGCACCTTAAAAACTGTTTTCTAATGTTTCCAATGCCACTATTTTTCATTGTTTTGCTACTATTTATTATTATGTATAGCAAAATACTTTTTAGCTGATACTATTGGCCTAGGTATATTGTTGATTATTAAATACATTAAAGTAGGAATAATAAAAAAAATTTAACTTAAAATCTTTAAATGTATAATTATTTGTCATTTTTATGCAATGCCAGGGCCATTTTGGTTAGTCTTAAGGGACTTGTATTATTTTCCTGATTAACTCATAATTTCATTTTTGTGTAATTTTTCAAGTACAGAATTCTCTAGAATTCAAATATAGATTTAAAAATTTTTGATACAGTATTTTTCTGAAACTTTATAACCGCCCCCCCCCCAATTCAACACATTTTATCCACACATAGTTAAAAAATACCTTTTTTTGTTTTGTTTGGGTAACTTACTTTTATTTTACCTTTCAAGAGAAGTAACTGTAGTGTTCATGAGAAAAAATACCCTCTAGTTTGCACTTCAATTTTAGTGAGTTTAAGCTACTTAAATTACATATGTATTAAGTGGACAATTACACTAAAAATATCATATTACTTAAATTGGATAATTAAATAATTACAATATTTATATCAGCTTTCAGAAAAAGTCAAAAACAACTTGGGAGCAGGCAGCCCAGTAGGTGGGAGACAGTGGACAGGAACCAGCGAGCCAGAGCAAGCTCCCTGGCGTCACCACTGGGCAAGGGAGGAGTTGTCTCCTCAGTTCTTAGTGAGTGACATGCTTTTAGCTGGTGAGTTGTTTAAAGCAGTTGATAAGTGACCTCTACCATAATTGGGGTATGGGCTAATGTGCCAGGTTCTTGTCTCAATTAACCTTATTATAGTTCTTCTATTTTAAGTGGTAGTAACTTTGGGAGTATGAGCTTTTTCTTCTGCATTTGTGCATGAGTCTGGTATTTAGGAAGCTTTGAATGGTAAGACTCTATGACAGTTCAGTCAAGAGGATG
Organism: Micronycteris hirsuta; assembly: GCA_004026765.1. Lineage (NCBI taxonomy): Eukaryota > Metazoa > Chordata > Mammalia > Chiroptera > Phyllostomidae > Micronycteris > Micronycteris hirsuta. The sequence goes on along the minus strand of PVJI01007764.1, from coordinate 51,348 downwards.
CTGTGACTTTATTTATGTTTGTGTTTTGGTTGTAAGTTGAACATCTGTTTCTCGTGAGATGCATACAGTCTCAGAAAACTGAAGCATGTTTGTGAGTTTTATTTTTTATTTTTAAATATCTCATGTAGACTGTCACCTTAATGGAGGCTCAAATTATCCTATGGTACTAGGTAGTAGGGGTGGGGGCTGGGGGGTGGGTGGTCTATTCTTGGCTCAGAAATGAAAATTTTAAACTCTAAAATACCACATATATTCAAATCATATTTATATTAAATAATATGTAACTTTGTTATTATAAACTATTTTCAAATTGTTACCGTTTTCTTAATATTGCATGCAGCTTAATGAGCATTTCCTAGCATGGTTATATTCACTTCACAAGTCAATAAGAAATTTTGCAAGACGAACTTTAAAGTCCAGTAGCAAGTCACACTCACTAAGTATTAAAGAAACATAGTTCTGTTACCTGACCTGATGTCGTTTATTAAAATTGTAATAAAATATACGAGTGTTACATACAGTGAAAGAGAATGGGAGGGCAAATATACTTTGTCTTGTCATGTTGATCAAAATAATACAATAGCCTAGTTTTAGGGACTAGTGAAAAGAGGATAAAATTATTGGGGAGCAATAATATCAGGTAAACACCTGATTACCTTCAAGGATGGGAACTAAAAATCACCAACATTGCTAAGCAAACCTACTTTTTGCTAATTACAGGTAATAGTGAAAGGTTACTTCCACGAATTTTAGTGATAAATTTAAGAATATCACTTATCGGTAGGTACCTCAGTGATAATATAGAGTTACAAAAAAAGTTGTCTAACTCCATCTGGCAAATAGTGACCAATTCTGATAGAGTGACAATGCCATTGACAGTGAAACATGTTATATTTTAGTGACAAGTTAGATGTTTTTAATAGAGTTAATCACCTATTAAACAGTACTCTCTTAATTCCTGAGTGGCTTTAGAATATTCATAAATAATACTTAGCATTTTAAATCTCTTTATGTAAAATTGGCCATGTTGTGAAGCAGCAGCATAGTGAACGGGAAGAGTTATCAATTGGTTGAGTACATGCGGACAAATGTATTTCTCTGGTCTAACTGCCCTCAATGAGAACGATAGCTGTGATGATCTCTGAGCATTCTCTCAGCTCTCAACTCTTCTGACCTTTCCGTCCCGTAGAAGAAATGTAGTCCGTTGTTCAGCACAGAGACATACTCTGTTTTATGGACATATGGCCTCCAGGTAGGGACAGTTTAGATTAAGAAGATGAAATAGCACTGAGGTGTGATCTTTCTGGTAAACCACCCGAGTGCATTTTGAGACAGAATTTGGTTAGATGGTATTATAGAAAATGCGTGGGCACAGGAGCTGCAGAGAATTGACTGGAAACCACCCACCATTTACTACCGTATGCTTTGGGGCAAATTACTTACAGTGTTGTCATCTAAAAAAATGAGAATAAAACTCTATCATGTAGAATGGTTGTAAAAATTGAATAAAATGTGTAAAGTGCTGAGCTCAGTGATGAAAACTGCTGTTCCCTCTTTCCCCAGCTTCCTGTCAGCTGCAATCTAAATGAATGAGAATTCCCTAATCAAATTTCTAAAAGTGGTATTATTCTATCACTCTTAAATTCTCCTTGATGCTTCTTTTTTTCTGTCTCCTTTTTCTATTCTGTCAAATTCACATTGGTCTCCTATTCCTTTTCTATTCCTTTCTCTCTGTTGCTATGTAGAGAATTTACTAGAAATATCAACACATTAAAAATAGGTGGCAAAGAGGAAGTAAGTGTTGGATTTTTTTAAGCAAATGATATTAACGTCAATACACAGACCTGGCAAATGAGTCCAGACTTCTGAGTCTAAATTATTTAGTCTGTTCTCATCACTGATCACAATGCCCTGTGTGATGCTGGTAACTAATAATGGTCTGGCCTGCCGTTGACAGCCCTGGCAATACTCTCTGCAGCAATTAACCTAGAAATTGCTGTCATTGTTTACACAAAACCCATGGAGGAGGTCAGCAGATCATAATAGCATTTGCCTTTCTTGTATACCAAGCGCTAATAAATGCATTATTTATATCACATAGTAATCCCATGAGATATGCAGGTATTATTATTTATGAATTGTTTTAATAGCATCATTAAATGACTTTTCCAAGATGTTATAAATCTTATAAATAGAAAGTGTCAGAAGCTAGGACTTGAAGTTATTCTGGTACTCAACATAGTAAGGACTCTTGGAAAACCTTTCAACAGGTTCCAACATTTAATTTCATTCATCTTTTAAAATACTACCACCTATCCTTACATAGACCAAGTTGTCTCTGCCTTGTTAATGTTGCTTTTAAATATATACTGCTAATTTTTAAAGGCTATTTCTGTTTCCACGATGCACTATATTGAAGAAGTAATTCTGGTTATGAGTTTGCGTTTCTTTTCTTTCTTTGTTCTGCTTTCTCTTTAATTTTTCTTTATCCCATTTTTCCTATTTTTTAAATATAAAATATTTAATTGATGAACTGCATAAAACATAACATTTACTGTTATAAATATTTGAAGTGCACAGTTCAGCAGTGTTAAGTATAATCATGTCGTTGCCCAACCAGTCTCCAGAACTTTCCTACCTTGCAAAACTGAAATTCTACACCCATTAAAAAACAGCTCCCCGTTTCCTCCACCAAACACCTGGGAACCACAGTTGTACTTCCTGCTTCGATAAGTGTGAATATTCTTAATACCTTATAAAAGTGAAATCAAACATTTGTTTTTGTGTGACTGGCTTATTTCACTAAGCATAATGTCATCATATCTCTTGCATGTTGCATCATGTGTCAGAATCCCCTTCCTTTTTTTGCCTTAATAACTACATATTTTGTTTATTCACTCATTCATCAATGGATATTTGGGTTGTTTCCACCTTTTGAATTTTGAAATAATATTGCTATGTATATGGTACAACTATTTCTATGAGACGCTATTTTAATTCTTTTGTATATATACTCAGAAGTGATATTGCTACAGTACATGGCAATTCTATATTTTATTTTTTTAAAGAACCAGCATACTGTCTTTTATGGGAAGATCCAAAAAAGAATTCATTTATAAAAAGTTGTGTATCTATTCTTAAATGTTTAAACTTCAGTCACCTTCAAAGTACTCTCCATTTGATGAAATTCATCTATCTAGACAATTTGTCCAGTGCTCAAAACAGTTGTTGAACTTGTTGATTTTGATGCTTTTTAGTGTTTCTGCCATTTTTGTTTAACCTCTTCCACAGTGGCAAAACATTCCCTTTGAGGACTTTTTCCATCCAGGGAAACAAAAAATACAGTCCCTGGTGCTAGATTGGATGAATAAAGAAGGTGGGGCATGGTGGGGTGGGAAGTTGTCGTATTTGTCCTGCCATTTCTGGTCAGAAACTACTGAACACTCAGCAGTGTGGGCAGGTGCACTTGTAAAATCATCCATCATAAAATTTGAAAACACATTGAAAGAGTCTTGGGAAAAAAAAAAAATTCCCTGAAGCTGGTATGGTCCCTCACAACACCAGCTCATACGCTGATGCAGATGGGTTCCTAGAACAGTCACCTAGCGGGGGAAGCCTGTACCATAAGGGGCCCACCCTCCAGAAGATAATTCTGGTTTTGGGGGTACTCCCTCATATAGCAATTGTGCCAGCCATCAACAGTACAAGACATCCTGGGAACCAGGCTAAATGAGAGTCATCCAGGACTGCCTGTCTATTATTCATCACATCCAATCTTTGACCATGTTTTAGATAGTCTACCTCTTCAAAATGACCTCATGCTAACATGCTTACAGACCAAATTACCTCATAGCCAGATAATTATAATTATGTGTGTAGGCACTGGTCTTGCCAGTGGCCATTTCCTCCCTTCAATAGGCTTTTAAATTCCTGCCAGATAATATTGTTATGACTCTGATGCTATTGCTACTTTGCTTGATTTAAATTCCTCCCCATCATTGGTGACTATATAAAATCATAACAGCTTAGTCTGATGAACACAATTTGCTACACTTTTAACCTCTTTTTAAATCTAGCTTTCATTGTTTCTCTTTACCAAGTCTGGATTCTAGCCAGTTTGAATTACTGATAGACATAGTTCCTGTACTTTTAACTTCTGATCCTCTTGCTTGTTTATATGCTGTGCCTGATCTGGAATGTTTTTCAACATACTTTTTCTCTCTCCCAACCAAATCTTTTATGTCCTTGAAGCCTCAGCTAAAATTTTGAAACCACACCTGATTTCATTTTATATGGCCTGTCCAATTAGCTGATGGCACTTTATTGATTGTTCCCCCTTGGCATTTATCACTTTCTATGTTATACAGTAGTTACTTATGTACCTTGAAATGCATATAAGCTTTAGCTTCCAAACTGCAACTTGAGGGTGGCTTGTGTGTGCATATTTTCATCTTTTTGTCTTCTCTAGTGAATACCACAGTACTGTGCACACAATTAGCAATCAATACGTTTGTTTTGAGGGAATGAGTCAACAAGTAAATTAACATAAGTATTGTGAAGTACGACAGACACAGCTTCTTCAGGTTCATACAAGGAATGAAAGTTTTATATTTACCAAGCAATTAGAAAACAGAGAGATGTATTCAAACATGGCTGGCATTTGAGCCTGAGACCACACATTATTTAAGGCAAACTCCTTGAACCATTTTTTTTTTTTTTTTGTGCATTGAGGAGATCATTGAGAAGCAAACATGTTGGCTTCTGAAATATATCTTAGAGGGAAAATTGGGAATAATGGCAGTGGGATTTTACTTATTAATGAGAAGTAGTATTTTATTTGGTGATTAGCATCCTATTATTTTATTATTTATTATCTTTCAGTAGAGTAGCCAGAAAACTCAAAATTTGCTCAATTATTTAAGAGCTACTTTAATTTATTAGGTGCTTAAAGTTGTATATTTATTTTACTTCAGCAGTATTAAACCACTGAAGCAAAAATATTTTTTAAAGTTTAATTATAGTCCAGTTAGTGTAAAGGATACATAATTTTAAACATACTTACATTTTGCCTTTTAAACATCTCAGTACCCAGCCCTCCTGGAAAGGGTAAGTCTTTAATTATTTGAAACAAAATATCTCCTTTGAAATATAGAAAATCTTTTTTGTTTCCTATATGGAATATAAGGAAAGTCAAGTAGACATTTTGGTAAAGTGTATGGATGTTTAAATAATAAGACTGTGTGATCCCTAAACATTCAATAAAATATTAATATCATGTTATAATGACAAGTTAACTGAAAAGTCACTGAACTAATTACTAAAATTTCTTCAGTTGACTGATACTATTCTTAGAAGATACTTCTTTAAAATTAAAAACGAAAAATTTTGAAAAAATTCTATTTGTATAAAAGGTTCTTAAATATAGAAAGAATTTTACAACCTTTGTACTATTTTTTAACTGATAATATCACTGTTTTAAAATCATGTTTTATCATCAGGAATGGCAGTCTTATAATTAAGAGAGAACATTTATGATTTTCTCTCCAAAGCTCATTAAGTTAAAATCAATTAAGTCTGTGTCATTAACACTTCTATAACTTCCTAAAAGCTGTACCAAATATTATTTTGTGAATTAACCCATTCCCAGAAGTTATAATTGAATAACATGATTCTAATTCATAAACTCAAAAAATAGTGACGGTTGTAAAAGGAAAATTGCACCAGACGTGTGTTAAAAATAGCAAGGAAGACTTTAGTGAAGGCGATTGCAAAAGGAGAGAAAGTCGCACTCACTCTGCTGGAATGGAAGGGGCTGCTGTAGTAGAAAAGCACAAGGACTTTAGAGGGGGGTTGGATTAAGTCATTCCTGTTTGCTATTTTAGGCCAAGTTAGGCCCTTACCCTCCCACAGGGACTGAGAGTTAGAAGCCCTATTTTTCTTGATGATTACATTTCAAAAGAGTTGGCCTCAGGTCCTGAGGAAAAGATATACCTGGGTTGTGGAAGATTTATATCTCAAAGGGGTACAGAAAGGATTTACCGTGGCTCGTTTTCTAAAGTAAATGCTACAAGACAAAGGAAGCTAGGGGCCTCGAGTCATGAGGAGGCCTGACTAAATATTCATAAAGCTGAGGAAAAGTCAAGGCCTTTTTGACACCGTAGATGTTGGCTACTGAGTAGAAATTTAGAATTTGTTCTTTGCTATACTTTTCACTAGAGTGACTCTGACCCAATATGTGACAGGAATTCTTTTGAAAGGATGTACTTCCACTGCTATATGGGGAAAGTTAATTTTCAATATATTTGACAGATAAAATGTCATACCCAGAGGATTAAAAATAGACAATTTTTAGGCCTTTCTGTCAACAGTTTTCAAAGACCAGTCTTTCTATCAAAAACAGGTCTTGCTGGGTCATTCCCAGCCCACCTTACCATACACCAGGCTCACTTACTTGCTAATTCAGAGAAAACCAGTGTTATTTCTAAGTGTTTAAGTTCATATCTTATAACTAAAACTTTTCCCAAATTCTTTCGTCCATATTAGAATCATTTCTATAATGCCATGTAAAATAAAATAACTTTCTTTTTCAAAAAGTGATATTATACTTTACTGGGTAGCATGCTCTTGTACAGCAAAGTGATGATCTGAGTGAGAGAACGTATTGCTCTCTACCTGAAGAAATGATCATTTTACTAAAGAAGAGATAAATAGAGGAGATTGTAAATTTAATTCTAACCAACTCAAAATCTCAATTAAAAAGGCATTGATATGATTCTAATCATATCTTATCAACTAATTATAGAAAACAAAATTGTGTTAAGTGTGAAATAGTATGTCAAAGTGATACAGATAAACTTTTAAATGTATCTGATTTACACTAAATAAAGTGAATTAGCAAGTAAGAAAAGAGTACAAATTAAACCACATCGTTTTCTGAGATAACCATCAAAGTATCTACATAGTTACAGGAAAGGGCACAGATGTTCACCCTAAAAAAACCTGTAATTAAGACACATTTATCTCTTCAGATGCAGCCATTTTTAAATCTAAAAAGTACTTTTGTAAACACACCTCTTATAAACCCAAACCAAAGAAAAACCTTTTTGAACTTCATTAGTTTTACTTTAACAAGACAACCAAAACAAGAATTCTAATCATACAAAGGTTTAATTAATCTTAGGGTGTACCAGGCTCATTTAATTATAATTACCTTCACTACCCAGGTTTATTGTATTATAATGAAATCATTATTTATTGAGCTTCTGCTATTTTCATCAGCTAATATTTTTAGATATGTACTATGTGTAAAGTGCTTTGAACACACTTAACCTGAGAATTATACAATGTTCTATGAGAAATCATGGAAAATATGAGACTTGTATTCCCTTTTTAAGAACATGCAATTTAATTAGGTAAATAATATATTTGTACAAAATGTTAAAAATAGACTGAAGACAATAATAGGAATATCATAGCTTATGACTAATTTTAAGTACTATACATGTTATTAAGAGTTTTTAAACTAGAGCAATGCCAATTCTGGTATTGTTGTACAAATAGGTGGAGTCAGAGTCACAGTGAATTGAAAGATACTGTAATGGAAGAGAAAAATGCCAAAAATTCTTGAAAGCAGTCAATAAATTTAGGTACAGGCTTATTTCATGGAAATAATCTGTTGGCATTAGGTGTTACATACATATAATTAAAGAATGATTCTAGTCAGGAAGGAAGCTTTCTAATTCTGCAAATGTCAATTTTGTGATAACAAAGATCATATTTCCAGCGAAAAATATTTTTTCGTTTTAACATAAACTTATGGATATGGAAGGAACCTTATAAATCATCCAGATTTAATCTGAAGCCCAAAGAAAAAAAATGAGAGATTTCTTCACCATTTTTTATCCCCTCATTTTGACTTGGTGTCTCCCCATGTTAATATATCTTGATAAAAAAATTCTCTACATGTACATTTAACATTTTGAAACTTTTATATTAAATCACAAAATGATACTCTTAAAAATTACAAAAGTAATTTTATGCCAACCTCCAATGTCTCCTATATGATTATGTGAAATCTATATATTAATTGTATTAATTTATTTTCTAATAATTATGTAAATCATGTGTTATTAAATAAGCCTTTATTGGGCCCCTTTATATATATCACAGGATGTACTAGACACTGTTAATTCCAAGATACATTATTCCCTGCAAAGAGAAAAATCATAGGCTAGTGTACATTGAATCTATATGATTTGTACCTACCATCCACATACTTAAAAAAATAATAGTGATCACTTTTTTCTATTTTTGTAATTTAGGAAAGCCCATTTCTCTCAATCATCTACCAGGGTGCAAGAAAGGTAAAGAAAATAAAAACATAAACATAACTGTTCATCAATTAGCACACTAGTCACATATTTAAAAGAATAAAAATAACACCTATTATGAAGGGGTCTATTTCTGCTTCAAGTGCTGTACTCTAATTCTTACTTGCATTGGATGTCACCGTTTTCATAGCTACTCAGCTTTGCCTGATTTGATGTAGCTGGTGACAATGTGCCAGTTAAAACGTTATCTGCACATGTTTATAAGTGTCTAAGAGAGAGAACCAACTGTTTCAAATATACCAGGATGATTCAGGAATAACTGTCAGAGGACTGTGTTCTCCATAGGTGGCACATCAGTTGGGCTACAAGAGCCATTAGATGACATTTCTCCAAGAAGGAATCTTGTCCTTTTGCTTCCTGCCTGCTGTAGGGGCTTCACTGCAATGTGATGAGCCAGAAAATAGAGTGAAGGAATTTACTGAACAAGCGTAGGAGAGAGGTATATTTTTAATCCAACTATGTGCAGTAGAGAATGAAAGAAATTGAGTTCATTTGCATTATTCCCTTTTATGACAAAAGGCCAATGCTTCAAAAGGGGCAGTTGTGATAACGCTAAGTAAACATGCTTCCAGCCTTTGTGAAATGTAGAGCAAAAGAACTAACGGGATAGAAGAGTTGGTAAGAAATACCGCCTGAGGGTGAGGGACAAATACCATATGCTCTCACCTTTAACTGGAACATAATCAACCACAGAAAAGAGCAAGCAAAATATAACCAGAGACATTGAAATTAAGAACAATCTAACAACAGCCAGAGTGGAAGGGGGAGGGAACTGTGGGGAGAAGGGTTTTCAGGAACCACTATAAAGGACACATGAACAAAACCAAGGGTGGGGGGTGGAAGCAACAGAGGGTTTGGATGGGGTGGGGGGAGGGGAGAAAATGCAGACAACTATACTTGAACAATAAAGTAATTAAAAAAAGAAAAAATAAATATAGCAAATAAAGTGATGATATGAAATGGAAAAAAAAAAAAAACGAAAAAAGAAATACCGCCTGAGCCTTTACCTGGTTTGGAACTGTTAACATCAGAGCCTCTATTAGACTTGTATCCTTGATTCATGTGGCAGTTGTACCATCATATTTTCTCCTGTTTGCAGCATGATCTTTACATTTACTTTGCCGAATGTTAAGGAAATCAATGTCTGGCTCATATTTGAAGGATGTAGAAGGATCTATTTCCTCTCTTCAAGGTTTTCTTTCTTACATACAGATTATATATATTTTTTACCTTAATCTTCAGTGGGGTTTCACCCTCTATTTCACTCCATTTTCTATGTACACTGGTATTATATTTCTAGATGTCAGAAAAATTAGGGAATTTAATACAGTGGGTAGAAGAGAGATATTACTAATAATTTCCCCATATATCCTAAGTATGTTAGTTCTGCAAAGAGAACTTAAAAAAATAATAGTCGTACTGCTGGGTAAGATCATGCTTCAGACAGCAGTTGGAATAAAATCATTTTCTTTTCAGTAGAAACAACTTTAATGTTTTACAATGACCATCAGTATTAAAGTTCCAAAGATGGTCGACTTGCTGAAGATTTAGACTGATCAAATCATCAACCACAACGGCAGCTCTGGGGTCAGGCCCTCTCCTGCCCCATGGCTCAAGGCATCTGCATACTTGTAGGCAATACAATCAGCGATAGTCTATCAAAAGTGCTCCACTGTATGAATATGTGTTTAAATAAAATAAACACAAAAGTTAAAAAAGAAATAAGAAAATAAACTTTGTTTCTTCAGAAACTGTAAAAGTAGTAGGCCCAACATCATTATGCCGAGCCTCAATGTGTGTTCATGCAGATATGTATTTCAATACATACTGACAGGGGTATAACAATGATTATGCAGGAATAGAATATGTTCACATATGCAAGTACAGTTGCTCATATTTAAGAACATTTTTCTCAGATAAAATTCAGTGAAAATTGAACTCTGCCATCTGGGATTTATGTATTTTGGTTATAGGATTCAGTGTGGAGTCTGTCTTAAATCTATAAAATAAGCAAGGAAGACTTGGAAAATCTTCATCATTTTCTCTTAAATTTTAAGGAGTAATCCCCCCAAAATTATTATTTTAATACCAAACTTCTATTTTATCATTTTCTTTATTCTAATTTCATGTGTTTTTTTTTTCTTTTAATTGCATTTGATATGTATAGTCCTCAATTGATTTCTGGCTAATGATTAGGCCAGATATTGCAGTGGATAATCTTAATCTTGATTCTTTTTTCCCCAAAGGACTTTTAAAAAACATGAAAAAAAAAATATATATATATATTTTAAATTTTGCCAATGTAGAAAAAACAAAATATCTGATAAAGTGCTAATAAATATAGATAAAATGTGTTTACATTTTCATCCATACAGAGAATCACAAAAAGTAAGGATCTTTACCTAATCATCTCTCTTTTCAGATGAAGGGAGATCACAAGCTAAATAAAATATGTGCCTTGTATAATATATTGTTCTTAGCACAAGAGCTTTAATTAGACATGATATGATTATCTTTTTATTACACTTTGAGCATCAATTGGTTAACCTTGACCAGTTTCCAAGATCAAACGCACATATACACACATGCACACACACCTCTCAGTCATACCCATGACCACACTCACACACAGAGAAATAGAAGGTGGGGAGGGGCGGGGCAGGAGGAGAGAGAGGAGACACACAGCAGAAAGAGGGATGGAAGGGAAAGAGTAAGAGAAACATGCATATGTACATCCCTCAGCTTTGGAAACTGTCAAGATGGTAATCATTTTATTTCATACGTGAAAATTCCAGAAGGACACTTCCATGGATACAGGCTTCTTACAGGGGATAATGGCTTTCACTGTCATATATTCTCATCACTGACTTTTGCCCACAAAATCCCACCTGCGTTCATACAATGTTTGGATCATCCTATGATAATGACTTTGGAAATAGCTCCCTGAAGGGACTGCCCAAAACTTGACTAATACTTAACCTAGGTAATTATTGAAGAATAGCTCTCACACAAGCATACTATATGAAACAACAATTGTGACTAAAAGATAGATTCTCATTACTTTTACATGTTATTAAGAAATAGCTTGCTTTAGTTTGATAGACTGAGTTCAACCTTCTCATAAAATACTTAAATTATTGTTAAAACACACAGGTACTCTATCCATTTGAAAATTCTATCAATTTTATTGATGGGTAACACAGGAAATGAATATCACATTTAAAATTAATTCTAATGACATTTAGTACTCTATAGCAATTCTATCAGCTACAATTTTCAAAACAATGTCAGAGTAAAAAGGAGAAAACTGAAATCTTGACCAGGAGTTTAAAATAAGTCTGCTTATTTAATGAAAACCATGTCAATTTAAAAATCTGGCATTGCAACATTTAAGAAATCTATTTCTTCTAAGTTTAAAAGTTTTAATTTTAACAGTAGCCAAGAAACAATATCACATTAGTTAGCTGAGAAATGACTTTTGGACAGCTGTGCAAACACTATGGAGGCATCGTTGTCACTGCACATTTTTAAACTTTGAATAATTTGTAGATTGCACCCTAATTAAATCACATTTTCACCTATGTTTAGCTCCATAGGAATACTATTCTATTGTTTTAGATAGATTTGCCTTAGAATTCATTAATTTGAATTAATTCTTTACACACATTTAGTCCACATAGTGGCGAACATACACAAATAACTGGAGCAGTGTGTTTTAACTAATTTAATTAGGATTATACTTGCAATGATACTTACGTTACTGCCAACCCTAGGTGTTGGAGTAAAGCAGTGTAATTACGAGATTTGTGCACAACTCTTCCTGTTGCATGAGTAAAGCCATTGTGGTGTGTAGATCCAGTCCGCTTAATAGATGCCACTGATAGTTCTGTGTACAGTTAATGCCCCATTGGCTTAATAGAAACCCACTAGGGCCATGTTATTATGCAGATTATCTCATCAGCCATCCAAGGCTGGGCTAGATGAGATCATGTGAGGAAACACAGTGGTAGCCCCACTTCATTTGCTCTTGGTGACCTATTGTTCTCAGTGGTGTTCCATCAAAAATTAGCTCAGCTGTTGAAAGCAAAGGTTTAAGAGATTATTAGGTACTCAGTCAAATACCATATCTAGTCCAGCGTAATTGCTTGAGATTTGGTTACTATTAGTTGCCCTTCTAACTCAAAAAAAAAAAAAAAAAGATGTATTAGAAAGGTATTGATGAAGTTAAAAAGAACCTTCATTTAACATTTATTTCAATTCACCTTGAATTCCACTACTGCTTTAATGCAATCAATCACTAAGACTCTGGAACATGATTTATGGCAATTTTCTCTGATTTTCAGAGAACCTAATATTACTTTCAATTTTTAATGTACAATTGACTCAAGCCACATTCATTCCTTATAGGTACAAAATCTGAAACCAGCATAAAAGGAAAGCATCTTTCAAATATTGTCAAATACAGACTCTAAATAGTTGCTCAAATTATCTGATGTCTCTTTTAATTAACTTCCATAAACATAAAAAAGAAAGCCTCTGAGTTTTAAATTTAAATTAAAAGTCAAGCTGCTTTAGTAGAGTGTAGGCATATTGCACAGCAAAACATCCTTTGAGACTAACAGTTAAGGTTTAATAAACACTCTCTCCATTTCTGCTGTGGTGTGAGTTTCATTTTGCATATGCTGACCTTGGTTTAGGATATGGAAAGTTCGTTCTTAAACTTACAAGCTGCCATCGAGGTGAGCATCAGTCTTTTCAAAACAACTTCTGTCCACACATCTCTCCTTGTAGCAGCATGTCTTTTCAGCTACCAGATGAATAGTTAGGGCATCAAACAAGGACATATGCAAAACAGGACTCTCAGTTCCAGGACGGAGGAGTCTCTGTGTAGTAGGTGGGCTCTGTAAGGCCTAAGGGGTCCTCCCCAATGTTTCCTCATAGCTACCAGCAACTCCCAAGTAGATCAAATGTCCTTTCACCTGAGGCAAAGGTACCTTTGCTTACAGCTAGCCAAACAGTGCTTGAACTGTTTTTTCCATCACACCTAAATTATTTAAAAGTGACGTGAATAACTGCTATCACCCTAACCCATATCTGCCTATTATATTTAAAAGTTTACATATTTATAACTTCAATACATGGAATTATATACTGGTTTTTATAAACTTAGAGGCAATTCAGAGATTCTGAAAACTGAGTAGTCCAAGCAATGGCCAAATGAGTGAATTGAGTGGTTAAGTAGATAATTTGTAAGGATGGTCCTCTATTTCCATTTAATCCACACCCTCGTGCCCTGATCCCTTCAATTTAAGACGGAAGAAATAGTTGTGCTTTGTCCTCACGCCACTACATTTGCCACTGTGTTCCCAGGCAGTTCTGGTGTTTTCTCCGAGAGTGTAATTCATCTTCATTGTTTCTGTGCCGACAGGATGGAACCTGCTTACAAATTTTACAGCTAGCAATACTTTTTATTGTTGCTCTGAAAGGACTCCTGAGGGCTTTCTATTTTATTTTTAGGAACATTTTGATTTTTTTCCCCTTTATGCTGTACTTTTCACTATTATGAGTGATGACCCCAGAATACTGGGGAGAAAAAACAAGCAACACCCACCAAACTCTGTAACTGTCATAAGTTTTAATGCAATCTTCCAATACTTTGATTTATTGCATGTCCTGCATTTTAACTATGTTATCGCTAATGAAGAATATCAACGGTCATTGTAGAATGCTGACATTCCTTCAACCAAGAAACCTTCAGGACGTCTCAAATGTCTTTCAGAGGAAAAATGTTTTCCTTGTGCATATAGGTCTTGAATTAAAACTTTAGGCATTTGAAATGTAGTCAATTGTAGGAAGAAACTGAGAAATTATATCACTCAATGTCAGCTCTGTTCCTTTAAATGTTTCTTCTTCTCTAAGATGTCATTCAGGGTTGATTATACTTGAGCAGCTCAAAAAAAGCCCAAGAAGCCAGTTAGTATGAAACCACCATTAACAAGGTTTTGCCTGAAATTTAGGACTAATTGTATAACTTCAGAAAAAAATATTACTTACTGAATAGTAGTGGAGAAGGGAGCTTTGTGAAAACAAGACAAAACAAAACAAAAAGTTCGTAGCATTTAAAGTGAAACTGAAAATGAATGTGGCATTTTGTATGCTAACATTTTAGGGACTTCTACTTGTAAACCACCTTGGGAAAGGTCACTTGTGCTTATATGCAGAACAGGACAGGCAAAGAAACTAATGGTTAGGTGGAAGGAGATAGACCATACTGTACCAATACGCCAATTTTGTGCAGAAGAGACAGATTTGCTCTCTTATACTCTAGCATAATCAAGTTTTGTGCTGATGTGGAAACTCAGTTGCCACGTATTTTGTAATAGGATATTAAAAATAAATCTAATATTCTTAAACATCAGTGCACATCCTGAAAAAATATTTCCTAGGTGTATTAATTACCATTTAAAAAATAAAAGTTCATAGTTGTACAGTATGGAAAAGTAAATTTAACTACTTTTAAACAAAATTTTGAATTTATGAAGGATCTTTTCCACCACGTGAGCTGTGGAAATGTGTGTGTGTGTATATGCACACACACACACACATATATACCATATATAAACTACATATATGTATGTAGCATATATGTAGATACCTCAAAAGAATAAGATTTTTGTTTAATTTTATGTAACAATAGATATATAAAATCTAGAAAATGTGTTCTAAAACTTTAAATATTATATTTCTAGAGAGAAAGTAATAACAATGCAGAAAATAATTAAAATTGTACCAAAGGTGACTTACTGTTATAAAAATTATCATGCTATTAGCACTTGATAAAACTTACATTTTCTTTTAATTAGTAGTTTTGTTTAAATTAAAAATATTAATAATGTGCCTTTACTGGTGTGGCTCAGTGGATTGAGTGCTAGCCTGTAAACCCAGATGTTGCTGGTTCGATTCCCAGGCAGAGCACTTGCCAGGGTTGCAGGCTGGATCCCCAGCTGGGACATGTGAGAGGCAACCTATGGATAGATAGATGGTCTATTGTACATTGATGTTTCTCTCCCTCTTTCTCTCTTTGTTTCTCTCTCTAAAAAAAATAAATAAATAAAATATTTTAAAAATACCAAAAATATATTAATGATGCACTACATGCTGGATTAGGGAAATGATAAAATTATATCAAATTATTATCATTATACAATCCTACCCTAGACTCAATTTTAGTCAACATTTCATTATATTGCTTACATTATATTCAATTTTATTTAATTAGAATTACAACTTGTGCTGCATTACTCAGAGTGTATCACTGATGAGTATTTTTATGCTAGTTATGGAAGCAGTATGTTTATTCCATAAGAAAAAAAAAATAAAATGTTATGAGCTCTCTGTATTGATTAAATTACTCAATGATATCAGGGCATAATACAAAAATATGTTATCCAGATTATTTTTGAAGGACATCTGTGCTCATATTTCAACCTATGTGACTTCAATGCAGAAACTGCTTCTAGTTACCTAAGTTTTGTTTTTCATTTGTAGATAAATTATTGTGAGAGCATACAAATGAGTTTTAATCCAAGCATACCTCAGTTATCTAATAAACATTGATCATAAGATATTTCTCTTTTTGTGGCCTTCTAGTGTGAGGAATACATATCTGAGTAAATGTAATCATGGGAAATTGAAGCTTTTCATGCAATTTAGCAACTGAAACTTTTAACACACACTATCAAATATGCACCTGTGTTTATGACCTACCTTTTTTCCATGAAGAGTCTTAGGGTTTAAGAGCGTCATGGTTTAAATTACCCAAAGAATCATTTGGCGAATTGTTCCCTTCATTTTGGCATCTATGGCTAATCTCTGTTAGCATAGCCAATGTAACCCCTATCTTCACTTGGAAAACACATTCATTTTTCCTAGGAAGGTTTATCACCCTAACATTGCCCTGAATAAATCCTGACTCTGAATCTCTGACTTCACCAGTGTCCTCATTCAACCTTTTTCTTGTTTGTATGCTGCCGTTTTCTCCACTCTCAACAGAAATGCTACCCACGTTTCTCTTCACCCATAGGAATCTTGCCCACTCACCAAAGCCATTCTTGATGCAGTCTTCTATGTGACAGTCTGGGTGGGTCTTCTAAGTTTCTCTTTCTTAATTCATCTGAAATCTTGATCATGTTTTGTCTTGTCATACTTTGTGCTCCTTTTCTCCCTTTTGAGAAGCTGCTAGTTCCATAGCATCAGAGGATAGGCCTTACTGGGCCTTAAAGTTTGTTCTGCACACTGGGACGGAGGAGTGGAAAGGTGAGTCAGAGCGATTGCTGGGCTTGCTTTCCTACTCGGCCTTGTGCTAACTCTGTGACCTTAAGCAAATGACCCAAGGATGATGTACATATGTCTCCTCCTGTGACAGCCCTGACATCATAGGAATGTTGTGATAAATAAATAAGATACTAAATTCAGGCAAAAAGCTTTATCTCACTTAGTAAGTGTTTAGCATATATTTGCTCAATGGGTAAGTGACTTGGCTGACTAACCTCTATGATCTCCCTTTGCTCTTAAGAAATAGTCCTGATTTCCTCTAACTGAACCTGATACAATTTCTGGCAGTCCTGACACAGCATCATTGCTTCTGCGCTTTGCTTCACATGCCTTTTGTGAAGAACTCATTGATACAATGATGACTTTAAGCCTCTTCATTTTTTTAGCAGAAGGACTGACAAAAAAGAAAATATTAATGAGAAAGAAAAATAAAGGCTATTATAATTGTAGAACAAAAGATATGAACCTGTGTAAGTGGTATGTAGAAGAGATTTGAAGAAAACAGATTTTGGTTTATCAAAGACAGAGGTGGAAGAAGAAGTATATTGTAGAAATCGATGACCTTGTCAAATGCCTAAAGAGGAAAATTTATTTAAACAAGAGTGCTTTTCAAGCTAACCTTTAAAATTCAAGGCTTCTGTTAAGGTACTTCAGGGATTCTGTAAAATTTTAATTGGCATTTCAGTTTTAAATGTTTCATGTGGTTTTAAGATTGTAATTTTAAAAAGATCCAGTAGAATCCATCTGCTCTAATAATATTTCTCTTTGCGTCTAGTATCTGTTGATTTCCACACAACTTTTCATTTAATAAACTATATTTTACTGCTTAAAACTAGTTTGAAAACATCTGGTTTGGAAGTGGTGGGGGCGGACACCCAGTTGGAAATGTTATTAGTCAGAAGGGACATCAATTTGGAGTGTATGTTTCCATGTAAGTTTGCTCCTGAAAATAACCCACAAGAAGCTATTTGTGGTTTCTGCAGGGTTTTTTTGTTGTTGTTGTTTGTTTTTCTTCTATAAAGTCTCCACAGACACTGAATTAGCCAACACTAAATCACTGCTCTTTGGGGAAATACAAGGTTCCTATGAGCATCTGGTCACAATATTTTAATCAAACAATTACCACATAACTTCGTTTTATGTGTGTTTCTGTTTAAAGACTCCTTATTTAATATATAGTAGATTCATTAGCATTAAACTCATGGCCAACAGCACCTCTCTCAGGCCAGAACAAAGCATATTGAGCAATTCTCTCATTCCAAAGGCACCTCACAGCTCTTGCTCTTAGGAACACTAGACAGCACTTTAGTCTCATGCTTGGGGTCATTTTAAACTGAGATTACTAACAGAAAGCAGGAAAATACAAAAAATGTGACACTTTTTGAGCTGAAACAAGAAGGAAGAAAGTCACCTGGCTGAACATTAGCTGTGAACGAGGGCATCAGGCAACTCAAATTTTCCTCTGCTCTGTGCATAATTGTGCACAATGACTGACTGAAAAAAGCACAGCCTCTGATTTTTTTGTAGTTACAAAGACATTTTAGCAAGTAGGCAAATTTGAAAATAGAGAATCTGTGAATAGGGAGGATTGACTGTACTCCCTTCCTAATCAAACTGGGGAATTGAAAAACAGCATTCATTGGGCTTAGGTTGCAAATAAGGTGAGAAACCACTATGCGCAGTGAAGCAATGACACAGAACTTATGCTCTAGCCTTGTGACAACTGTCTGACCCACGGATCAGCACCACTGACAGCACTGAGAGCTTATTAGATACACAGACACTCAGGTCCCCCCAGACATACTGTATCAAATGTACATTATAGCAATGTGTATGCACATGACTATTTAAACAGTATTGCTCATGGTATGTAGTGAATTAATTTCTGATTAGTACAACGGTGTTAATAATGTTTGCCTTGTATGTCCAGGCAAAAATTGAATGAGGCAAACTCATATGAAAATTCTAGGTAAGCTTTCAAATACTACAGAAACATTGAGATGGAAGCATTGAGCACTAATGGTGGTTGAAAGAGGGAGGGACATTTTGTTACATAACTAAATCATCTTTGTCTAATAACAGTATTTCTATTTTTTATTTGATTTCTATAATTTCCTTTAAGTTCATTTTTTCATTAGCTGCAGCTCTTTTCCATTCTTGTTTCTTACCTTGAACTCTATTTTAAAGTGTTTGTTACTTTCTACTATAAATTTTTTTAAAAAGCGATATGTTGAACTTTTTTCTAAGGAGAAGCTTTGTGACTGTTAGAGGAAATATGATTTTTAAAAATACCACTCTAAAGATCTTTTGGGCATATCATTTTTCTCATTAAGAGCAAAACAAACAGAAAACAACTCACCTTCATCTTAAAAGCAAGAGAGTTTCTTTAATGGTTTGCTGTGGTGTTAAACACCATCATATTTTTTCTCTGCTCTTTCAAAATTATTAAAAGAATATCTCTTTTTTAAAAAATATGGCAGAGACCTCTAACTACAGAAAAAGTCTGGAACATCAGAGAGAATCTGGTACTTAATCTTATGTTTTCTTGTGTAAAGTTTAAAAAAGAAAAAAGAACGCCAAACCAAATAACACAAAATTCTCTCAGACCAAGTTCAATACACAAGTGGTTCTGAAGAAAACAAAAGAGAAGAGTAAAAAGGGAAAGGAGGGCTGATTTTATTAAAACATTATCAAAGTTACTCAAAAGCCAAATTGTTTCTTTGTTCATTCGAGTGCTTAATGTGCTGCTGTCTTTTAACCAGAGGATTTTTTTTTTTTTTTTTTTTTTTTTTGCCATGCATGTCTATTCACAATACTTAGTCACCTACTGATTGATTCGTGCCAGGCCGAGTTTTTCCAAACATGTGATATTTACAGGTCTCTATTTATTAGAAGACAGATAAAAATTCACCAGCAAAGAATTCTCTCTCCAGACATAGGAATGCACCTAAGTATCTGAGAATTAAATACAGACAGAGCCCTGAAATGTATTTAATGCATAGTTTCACATACAAAACAAAAAAACAAAAAAAAAAAAAACTTTATTATGTTTTTACAAAGTTGAAAAAATCATTGTATTAAGTAAACATGTAAGACTTGGCTTTAGATTGCGATAAAAAACTGAAAAAGTAATAAACTGTATCGAGAAAGAGGTATAGATAAAACCAACAGTGGTACAGAATAAATAGTAACATACATAGATATAGATACAATAACCTGAAACTGTATTGAAATCTGCATTGAAACAGGAGTGGTATTAAACACATCATTAACAGTGTTCTTAAGCTGTTAAGACGCACTGTAGGAAGCGTTTGTCTACGCTGAGGTATGAACGATCTCCCACTAGCAATGGGCACTTCATAAACACTACTTCCTCGGCGTGCTCTCAAAGTTTAGGCATTCATATTTTTATTTTTCCACCTTTTCATGCCTTTAAGGTTTTAACACACTATTGATTCAGTACAAGTAGATCATTATGTTTCTGAGGGCCACTCACTTTTCTGCCAGTATGGAAGTGCAGCTGCTGTAAAAATGTGTTTTACAAACCATACTTAGATCACAAGAAAAATCAAAAGAGGGGAAGGTAAAGGAAAGGATTTTATTGAATCTTGAATCAATAGTATTTGACCTTATCCAGCATTTAATTGATTGGTTCTTCAAATCTGTAAGATGGAGGATTACCCTCTCTGGTTAGAGAGGCTGTTTTATAGCCACTATGTACATTTGTATTGATCATAACTACATTAGGTCATGGTGATCATTTAATGGATAGATTAGAATGGGATAATCCATTTAAATGTTTCACAGCATTGTGATCTGTTTGTGACAATCAGTGTCAACTATCAGTTTTATGTTGAAATTGTAACCTCCTAGTGACACTTCCAGCTATTGGTTATAAAACATGTGTAAAGGACAAGTGCCAAGATGAGTTATTGTAATGGAGTGAATATCTGTGCCCCTCCCCAAAATTTCATTTGCGAAGCTCTCATCCACAGGTGTAGCTTACTTGGAGATCAGGTATCTGAAGGTGTATCGAAGATTAAATGAGGGCATTCGCATGATTAGTGTCCTTTCAGGAAGACTATCCCAGAAAGCTTGTTGTCTTGCTATCCCTCTCCACGAGAGCACAGAGCAGAGGCCTTGTGGTCGCACAGAGAGCAGGTGGCAGCCCCCAGGCCATGAGAAGAGTCCTCTGAATTCTACTTGTTGGCACCTTGATCTTGGGGTTCCTAGCCTCCACAACTGACGCATGGCCTTCTGTTGTTGAAGCCTCCCAGCCCGCAGCAGTTTGTTATGGCAGGTAAAGCGTGCTGATGACGCCATCCTACGGACAGTGAAAAAGAGCAGCACAAGTGCGGGTATGGATGATGCCAAAGAAACGTCTGAATTGCATGATTTACAAACAAAGGAATAAAGAAGGTTTTTATTTTTGTTTCATGTCTATTAATTTGTGATTAAAGTTTAGAAGCTCTTTTGTATATGCTTTCTTGTATATCATCAATATTTTAACTTTGAGGGAAAAGGTGCACCATAAGAAGTTTAAAAGGTGAAGCTTGTTTGTTGTTTCTTTTGTTATAGTGAGAAATTACACTGAATCAAAATGAGAAGATATAGCCTGGAATACTGATTTAGTCACCTTTTGCTTTATTATTCTGAGTATGACAGTTAATCTTTTTAAAAAGCACTTTTTTTGTATGTGTAAAACCTAAAACATAGCCTGTGTAGCAATGAGGATTAAATGAAGTAATACGAACTAACTTAGTACAGGGCTTGCTATCTGAAAGTACACAAAAATATTTGAAGATTTGGGATGCTGTTCCTATTTTCCATTATTTTATAAATGTAGACCTGATTTTTAAAAATATTGTGTTTTACTTTTAAGATTAATATAAGTCAAACATACGACTTTCTTCTTTTACCTATCCCCTACTTAGATATAAAATAAACAACCAATTTCTTAGAAAAGACAGAAGTAACCTCATGACTGATAGCTTTCAGTGTTGTTGAAAGAAGGAGATTCCTGGCATGAAGATATAAAGTATGTCAAATCACCTTCTTTTTATTTATTATTAGCTCCTATTATAATCTCATTATTTTTTAGAGAACTTTAAATGAGCTTGTGGAAGATGCACCTAGCCAAGCTGAGCTTGCCTGCCAAAACTTGGTTACTTTGCCAAAGAAATATAATTGTAATAATTAAATTATGGGGTTGCGGAAAAGATTAAATGAAAGAAATCAGGGCTTAAATCCCAGCCTGAAACACCCAGTGCACAGGAAAGGGGAAGCTTACAAGTGGGGTGAGCTGTTTGAGTACTGTGAGGAGGAAAAACTGGCTGTCAGGAAACAAAACGTGATTGATTGACATTGAAGTTAAATGTGACCTTGAAAATGTAATTTTAGCCCTGGCTGGTGTAGCTCAGTGGATTGAGCGCGGGCTGGGAACCAAAGGGTCCCGGTTCGATTCCCAGTCGGGGCACATGCCTGGGTTGCGGGCCAGGTCCCCATGAGGGCCATGTGAGAGGCAACCATACATTGCTGTTTCTCTCCCTCTCTGTCTCCCTCCCTTCCCCTCTCTCTAAAAATAAATAAAAATAAAATCTTAAAAAAAAAAAAAAAAACTTAAAAAAAATGTAATTTTAGCCAAAGGGAGGGTGCAGGGATTTAAAGGATGATGTGCAAGTGGAATCTACAGGCATCAGGCCAGAGAAACTTGGTAGCAAAAAGAAAAGTAAACTACAACATATTGTGCAAGCACTTTGGGAGATACAGCAATATGATTTGAGAAAGTGTATAGTTGCTGAATTTTGTTTCTTGGTTTTTGACAGGGGGATAGTTACTGCACACGTCTGTGGTGGAAGGAGGCCACAGGTGGGGAAAGTGAACAGAATTGCTTCTGTCTGGTCAGGGAGGGCGGGGGTGATTTATGATCCAGATCCAGTGGTGTACGGGTAAGCCGGCCAGATCCCAGGCATGCAACCTGAAAAGAGGGAAAAGAAAACAGGCAAAGATTAGGGGCAATGCAGGAGATAGGTTCTGTCTCCGAGAGACAAGGGAAGAAAGGGAATAAAGGTAAACGAGAAGAGATGAAAATTAGGGCTTCAGTAGTCTCAGTTAAATAACAGAGGGTGTCATTTGCCAAGAAGGAGATGCTTAAGCCTGAACTTAGGCCTCAGGAAAACGTACCATGTTGAATTCTCCTGTGAGTCAATAAGTGATGATTAAAGGAATTGTTGAACACCAGTGAGGGTCAAGTTGAGGTTGAACAGCACAGATTTGTAGAAAAGCCTGTCAACACCAGTTCCGGAGTTACTTCAGCAGTAGCTGGCAGCTCGGGAGAGAAGCAAAGGAAACAGGTGACACTTTTGCAGGGCGAAGAATTAGCAATGTGGGCACAAGCTGAAGGTTAGCAGGGCTAGGTTTTATCAGGTCCTTGCGGGAGCATCTGAAATGGCTGACCAAGGGCTAAGGGCTGGGCAGGAGGGCAGGTGGGGCAGGGAGAAATTAATAAACCAGGGAGTAGGAGGTGCCTAAGGGACTGTAGGAATCAGTTAGGGTAAAGAATACATTTAGTAAGCATAGGAAATAAGACAAAGTAAATTTTGTTTGTAAATAGTTTCAGAAGTCAAGTGTTTTGGGAGTGGCACAATTGTTTTGCTTGTTTTGACATTTGTTTTGGTTTCTAATTTGCAGCCTCAACGATAGCCTAAGGCCTGAAACATTTACACATTTTAAGTACACTGAATGACAAGGGAATTGTAACTGTTAAAGACATTTTTTCCATCTAAACAGAGCAACACACTAAAACTATTAAAATTCAAGACGTAAATGCGAAATACTATTGCATTCTATTTGTGTATTACATATGTTCAGAAACATGAATACATTAAAATGCACTTGGTATGCAATTGAAAAAGAGCTTTAATATATTTTTCTTTGGAGACATTCTTAAATTTTCTGTGCCAGGTACATTTTATATCCTTGTATAAAATTTATATAGCTAGCTGTAACTTATAATTGTAACACATAGTACATTTTTAGTTGTAAAGATGTGTTCTTTTTGACACAAAACCCCTCAAGGCCTCAAAGAGTTAATGCAGCCCCATAATCATGAATTCGGCATGATAAAATGAGTTTATTTGTGGGGATTTAGCATTTTTCTTTTTACTATTTTTGTTTGCTTTTGTTATGAACCTTTTGGACTTGTATGCCTTAATTTAGAATGAATAAAAGTGTGTTTTTAGGGTGTTGGTGGTTTATATATGCCTAGAGCTGGGAGGGTGCCATCTGTGTTCCTGGGGTGAATTCCTCATTTTAAGTGTGTGTAGAACCACATACCAGTACAGGTTACCTAACCCACAGCCAGCAAGGGGCAGGCCGGTGGGAGCAAGGGCCCCCAGGCCGTATTTTCTGGACCATGTAGCTCACGATTTCTGTCTTCTTGAGAAGGGATTTTAGAAGTCCCGCTCCCATTCTTGCATTTCCATAGGTATCCTTCCAGAAACTCAGGCTGCCCCACCAACCCCAGGGGCCATGATGTGAGGCTGTGCTGTAATAGCCTCATCGTGATGGATGGTTTATATAACGGGGTCAACCCCTGGGATTGATTAGAAAGTTTCACCTCACAAAATAAGCCTCTTCACCTTGCTTTCAAAACAGAGGCGGGAAATGCCCAATTTTATTGCAAAATGTTATTTCGACAACCACTGTTTATAAGCTTTGGGGGCTTATACACACTGTGCATATAGAAGACACATTTCTGCGTGGTCTGAAGTCCTTACTCAAGAGCGAATCTTTAGTGGTCACGTGCTCATCATGCAGGGTGACGATGACTCATGGTTTATAACGCTTGCTGTTTGAGGGGTGGGGGGCAATAAAAAATGCTTGCTGTTTTGTTTTTACTACAAGAAAAGGAAAATACTCCATATTAATTAGATGCATTTGGCTTGGTAGTGGAAGTGTGGCAGATAGAGATGTGCCAAACTGCCTAAAAATAATGTGGGTCATCTGCAAATCGCTGTGCCTGCCAGTGTGCAGACAATCCCTCGTCGTTGTGGTCTGTCACACTCCTTTCCCATTAGCTATTTACCATCTGACGAGTGAAAGAGTGCAGTCATTTATTTCTTGAAAAAGACATTTTGTTTCATTGATGTTTTTTTTTTTCCCCCTGGAAGCTTATTGTTTTGTGATGTACATTGCAGTATTTTGTAAATGCTCACGAGACTCTCTCTCTGAAACGGGGAATATTACAGTAAAAGACATGAGAAAAAAACTAAGTCTGCCGGGTCTGCTTTACCATACGAAATGTTTTTAGATGAGCTCATACTCTGGTTATGCTTCAGGACACCTGAAGGAGGATTTATGGCAGTGGACACAGCCTATCTTCCTGCATTGGATAGTAGGCAGCTTTCTTGCTCTGACGGAAGTCCAAATCAACTTTATACTCCTGAGTTTACAGGAAACTCAGGGTAAACATCTTATTCACAGACAGGGAATACTTGCCAAGATGGAATTAAAAAACAAACAAACAGACTGATTAATCAGCATGCAAGCCTTCACCTTGACGGGCCTCGCTGCCTGGCCCTTTCAGCCTTCAGGAGATTGGCCTTGTGTGAGAGGGATGTAGAGTGGAAATGCCTTTGATAGCTCCGTGATTGAGTCTATCATGCTTTGGAAAGGGACAGGACTAGGTTTAAGCAACCCTGCCTGATAGAACACGGAGTTACATGGCTGGAAAAAAAATTACCTCATTACAGCTCAGTGCTGTTGCCCTTTGGAGTAAAATGAGAGAAAAGCTTGCTCTGGTACTTCTGCTGATAAAATTCGCTTTCTGGAACGCACCCAAATCCCAGCATATATCATCTGAGAGAAATAAAGCAGTCAAAAAATTGTATTCCTAAATAGGCCTGGAACATCTTGGCAACGGCTAAAGCAACACAAATAAGGAACAGTGCCCTACTAGCTCGACCCTTAAATTATGCAACTGTTCATTACCCGAATTATACATTGCAGGCTGCCCTTTGGAAGAGGCATGGAGCACAGAGCTGGAACAATTTCTGAATTAGAGCACAATGAGGACGACCGACTAAAGTGTCACATGCATGTAGTGGAAGATAAGAAAGGCCAGCTTAAGTTCTTGGCATTTTAAAGAAGGCAATCAAGAAAGCCTTTGAATTCCTTAGTTTTCTTTCTCAGCAGGTTATTTGCATTTTGGTGTTAGCTCCACAAAGCATCCCATTCATGTGTCAGCAGTCCGGTGCCAGTCTTCTGCTCGGGAGGCGTGCACGTGCGTTTGGTTTAAGCCCCACGGTATTTACAGATGGGAGAGTTAAGAAATGTGAATAACCGTAGCAGCAGGCCTGGCGTACTTAGAGAATCGTAATGACAATATTTAGTATTTCAAAGAATAAAGACATCATAAAAAGAAAGCCATCACAGAGCTTCAGGGCAGGACTCCAACATTCCTTTTGCCCCCTGTCATGAATTTTACATCTGCAAGAGTGAAACATGTTACAGTACTGAGCTTGAGACTTCAGTAGCAGAGTTGGTTTGTTTCGTTGTAAGAAGGTCCGTGTCTCTTCACTATGCTATACTAGCAATACGTACATGTGCACTTACTTGATTGTGTCAATAATATATAGGTACGTTTTGAAACACTGTCAGTTTAAGAGTTAAAATATTTTATTTTCTCATCCAGGTTATATTTGTTTGGGCAAAAGTTAATGAACATACTGATACTTTGAATCATATTTTAAACTTAAATTACCTGTTCAAATGAATTTCTTAACTTTTCTCTTCAATGAATATTTGGTAAATGATTTAAGACATTCTCTTGTATAAAACAAATAAATATTATGTCTAATATGTATATATTAGACAAAATTAGGTGATTGCAAAGTGTTTTTTTTTTTGTCCCCCGGTTTGGTAGACTGGGACCTCTTAATGCCCTTTACTCCTTCTGAACCAAGTGCTGTAGGCAGAATGCCAACTTGCCAAAGATGTCCATACCCAGACCCGTGGAACCTGGGAAGGTGTTACTTCACATAGCCAAAGAAACCTTGCAGATATAATTTTGATTATGTGCCTTAAGATGTGGAAATTTTACCAGATTATGTCAGTGGGCCCAACCTAATCACAAAACCCTTAAAAGCAGATAACTTTCTCTGGCTAGAGCCAAGATATACTAGAGGGGAGAAGGAGGAGTCAGAGATATTTGAAGTGGGAGGACTCAGACTTAGTTACTGTTTTAAAGATGGGGGACAGGGATCAAGGGGCCAGGAATGCAGACAACTCTAAGATGTTCGGCATAGCTTCCAGCTGACACGCATCAAGGAAGCAGGGATCTCCAGCAATCGATCACAAGAAACCAAAGTTTACCAAAAAGTTGAATGAACTTGCAAGCTGATTCATCCCCAGAATTTCCAGAAAGGAATGCAATGCTGCCTATACGAGGGGGTGCTCTAAGAAAACCAGAATTATCTTCTGGAGGGTGGTCTCTTAATAGTACAGGCTTCCCCTGCTAGGTGAGTGTTCTAGGAACCCATATCAGTGCACCAGCTGGTGGTGTTGTGAGAGGCAGAGTTTGGCTTCAGTTAATTTTTTTTTTGAAGACTCTTTCAACATATTTGCCCATTTCATGATGGGTGATTTACGAGTGTGCCTGCCCACACTGCACCGAGTGTTCCGCACTTTTTTACCAAAAAACAGCAAGAGCCCTGTGCCCCACCTCTTCCAACTTACCCAATCTTGCCCAGAGCAATTTTTTGCATTTGTTTCCCTGAATGAAAAAGTCCTCAAAGGGAAACTTTTTTCTAATGCAGAAAAGGTGAAACAAAAAATAGCAGAAGCACTGAAAGGTATCAAAATCAGTAAGTTCAAAACCATCTTTGGAAAAAATAATGTCTTGATAGGTGTATTACATCAAATGGACAGTACTTTGAAGGCGACTAAAGTTTAAACATATAAGAATTATTACACAGTTTTGTATAAACATTTCATTTTGGGGGGAGGTCCCTCCTCACACCTCAATTTTGGCTTTGTGAGACTCTAAGCAGAGGACCCAGTTCAGTCGCTTAGACTTTATACCCAGATTTTAGCCCTACAGAACTGTGAGATAATAAATGATTTTTAAGCAATTAATATGGGATAATTTGTTATATTATCAATATAAAATTGACTTACCTGTCCTCTGGTATTCTTTTAGAAGTTTACCCTTCTCAGGAATGTCTGCATTTTAACCATTATTTTTGTATATGGAGTTAAATACTTATTATTAGTGATAGCAAGTTCATATGCTAGTGAAGTTGTCATGGGTTGTTTGTTTATTCTTTGTTTGCTTGCTTTTTGTGGAATGCTCATTAAGACTGGTTTCTGATCACCAAAAACATAACAAGTCAGAAGGTAGTAGAGTGTAATACTTGATTAAATAGACTGTGGAGACAGACTGAAAGGGTTTGAATCCTGACTCAATCGGTTACTAGCTGTGTAGCCTCAGGCAAGTTACTTAACTTCTCTGTGCCTCAGTTTATGTCTGAAAAAAAAAAAGAATAGCATCCATCCTGTTATTGGGACAAATAAGTTAATGTGTGTAATATCCAGCATATACTAAGTGTTTTTAAGTATAAATTACTTTGGTGATTATTACAATTATTCGTCTTTGTAGTTATAAAAAGTTCATTTCCTATTTCAATAGGAAATCCTCTTTTGGGAATTGTCATGTTTTAATAGTTTTCTAGTATGTTTAAAATATAATAATAATAGTCCTTGAGTTTAAAATATTGAAACAAAATTGATATTTTTAAAAAATTGAAACATATCCTTAAGTGATATTGCTTCAACCTTGATGTGAGAATTGCTCTTTAGCATAGATATTTAAAAATCTGTATGTTCAGGTTAATTTTAATCCCAGTGAGATGTGAATTAAAAGTTTTAATAAAGGTTTTTCTTTCAAAATAATGATGCCAAGCTTCTCCCTTTGAACTTGTATGGACATTAGTAAGGAGCCTGCTGTCCCCACCCAGCTGAGCGGAAGTGGCAAGGATCCTCTCTTTTATTTTTTCAGTTTTGCTACTACTTTGATCTAAATAAGGTGAACACTCTATAGCCTGTGCGGCTGCTGGCACAGCATACGTAAACACGCACCTCCTGTGTGCATATTCCTGTCTCCTGGAGCGCAGTGGGCCACAGGCTGTCCTCCTGCCTGCCTCTGTTCTGCCCTGACCATGCCCTCATTCTGGACATTAGTGACATTGCTACGCAAAAGTCCTGCGCCTGTTAGTGCCAGAGTCCTAGCAAACTAGCTCAGTGTAAGTGTACACCTTGTACCCCTGTATACACATAGATATAAGATGTTTGTTTTCTCTTTGGATCACTTGTGCAATCAAATGTCAACAGTCGATAATTAGATTGGTGCTTCTCAGGCTCCAAGGTGCATAAGAATTGTGGGTGAGTTAGTTAAAATGCAGATTGAGAGTCAGGAGGTCTGAGCTGCTCATGGCCTCCCTCAGTGACACCACAAGGACAGCTCTTTGCATCGCAAAAATCAGAGCATCATTTAAACTGTAAAGAATCGTCGTCTTTTTAAACAAGTCATCGTCACCTATGAGTAAGCAACAATGTCTTTGAATATGCACTCTAATTCTCAACCATTCGAAAGCACTTACATTTTTCTGTGAGAATATAGATTGCTATGCTCTATTATGTAAGGACAACTGTAATCAAGGTAAATAATTGCCCTTGGATAAATGTATACATCCCATAAGGACTTGGTATTTGGATTTTAGTATCCATGCATGCAGAAGAACTAAAAATAAAACAATCTCTAGTAATTCAGGTTTTGGAAAAGAATGAATGTCAGCGTCCAGATGAGCTCCTTGCAGCAAGGGGGCTCAACACACAGGCGGTATTGAGCAGGTCCCTTAGCCTTACTGGGGGATGCAGTTTGTACTTGCCACTGGAGTTTGGATGTAAGAATTAAGGAATTAACTGTGTAAGTGACTTAGGAACAAACTTAAATAAATGACCCTTTTCAAGAAATTTAGCAGGTATGAAATGGTAAATATAGGACATATCCTTATTGAACATTGTCTTTAGGAGAAAGCTTAGCTGTCACTGTGAAGTTACCATTCAGTGGGCACAGCTAAAATGCAAAATAAATGGTTAAATTTGTCATTAAAAATAGACCTGTCCTTGCCAGTGTCCCATGTCACTCAGATTTACTCTGAGCCCATTGGTTGGCTCAGGAAAAACAAACAACATAATGAAAAAGTGTCATCATGAGGATTATTCTCCCAAGAATAAAGACAGGATCTTTCCTGTCTCCGAATTCTTATTTTCTCCTAACTGAGATAATTTGTTAGAATCAAACTAGTTGAGAACAAAATAGAAAAGCTGCTCATACTTTTTTTAAAATGTTAAGTGATTCTGACCAAATGAATTTTGGTTTTATGTATAAGAAGTTTAATTTGGTATATTAGAAACAAATATAGCCTCATAACAGTTATTTACTTGGCTGATGGGATATTTGCAATGACTCTGGAGTTTTTAATTAAGGAGAACCATGGCTATGCTTTGGTATATCAATTTTTAAGCCTAAGAAACACTAGATTTTTAAGAGGTGGTGAGGAAGTTCGCTTTAAAGAGAATAAAAGGTGTGTGCTGAGAGAAAAAAATGAATAACTGATACGATGAAAGTTTGTAAAGGGAAAACCTTTACACGTCAAGGTTCTTTCTGTTGGTTTAATTAAATCTATATCACACAGGTGAACAAGATAATTTACCCAAATTTAATTATAAACTACATATGGGAACCGCACATACATGAGGGTCAGAGACCCCCACATACGTGAGAGGTTCCGGGACAGAAAGTTCCAATGGCATTCTGAGCTACAGACGAGATAAGGCACCTGTGGCTTCGGAGGGTTGGTAGGTCGTCGCTGGACTCTGAGAAGGGCAGATGTTCAGTAATTAGTAGTTTTCTCTGCCATATGGCTAGGTCAAAGAGTTTTTCTCGGATAATCTCTTATTATGGACAAGGCCCCAAATGTAAATTCTACGTCGTTAAGGAGGAAAGAGAGGCAGAAGTTTCCCCAGAGCCTCCAGGCTCTCAGTTGCCTTTAGCTCTAATTAATCTGTATACCACAGAGTCACATCTTGGGGTGACTTGTTCTGAACTCCTACAGTTGGATGCGAACTAGAAAAAAACCACAAGTTCTCTCTTTTAAAAAGTGCCTTCAAAGTATAGATAAGACTCTCTTTCCCATTTGTTATGTGAGTCAACCACAATTACATGTTCAAAAAAATTAACATTAGAGAAAAAAAATGAATTTTCTTTACTCCTAATTGTTTGAAAATATAACAGTGCATGCACTTACCAGCAAAAAGTACAGTGATAATATCACATTAGCTTAGGATCTTTAGTCTGAATATCTCATCGTACTGTAGATATAGCAATAATTTTTAATAAAATATCTGTGATGTGAAGAGGCAAGTAAACTATCTCTTTTATTAAAAAAAAATAGCCCTGGCTGGTGTAGCTCAGTGGGTTGAGCATGGACTACGAACCAAAAGGTAGCTAGTTCGATTCCCAGTCAGGGCACATGGTCCCCAGTGGGGGTACGTGAGAGGCAACCACACATTGATGTTTCTCTCTCTCTCTTACTCTCTCCTGTCCTTTGTCTCTAAAAATAAATAAATAAAATCTTTTTTAAAAATAAATAAATAAAAGAAACTAATTATTAATGCATTTGGAAAGCCAGAGGACTGAGTTTTCTAAGATTTAGGATAAGCAAGGAGATGTAGAAAATTTCTCTTAGGTTCATCCTTGTAGTTCTGTTGGTTGTCATTACTATATATTGTAGAAATTTGAAATGAATCCCGAGTCTGTTTCAGCTCACCTGTGATCACGGAGTCTGTACTTGTAGGCACGCCAAGAGGGTGACACATTTTCTCTCTTCTGTTCGGATACGCTTTTAGACTATTGCCTATGTGAAAAGCTCAAGTCTTGAAACTAAAAGATGTGCATGTTTGTGGTGAAAGTTTTCATTAATAATTTCAAATCATACGCTGCCAAAGATATGCCACTGTTTCAAGTTATGGCTATTTGGAGTTCTCATGTTTTTCTGCCAATGTGAAAATTGGTTTTGTGGGATTGTTTATTGCTACTTCTTGACTGCCTTTTCCCCCTCCACCAAGATAATATTTCTGTTCTGAAGAAACAATGGAAGCCTAAAAAGATAGAATGTTTTCATGTCAGAAAAATTAAAGTTATAAAGGAGATAGATTCCCAGAATTAAATTAGAATTGAACAAGTCCGTTATGTGTACATCCATCAGCCCAGTGGTCAGGATCTCATTTCCACGGAAGCAAATGGAGCTGGAGGGCAGAGAGAATTTCCACAGAGAGCCCCTCTGCCACAGTCACCTTTCACTGCAGATTATGCTGAGAAGAGAGGGCTCTCACCTGCCAGCAAATAGAATAAGATTTAAAGAATAGGCATTTTTCTATTTTAAAATACCATTAATTAAATTTACAAAATAGTCTAAAAAGTATGAAACTAAATATTAAAAGGTTTCAGGATAGATTGACTCTCTCATACTCACATGTTGATGTTTGTATATCCATTCGTTGACATATTAAAGTTAGGAAAACACCTCAGTTGATTATTAGTTATCAAAAATGTTAAATCAATACTCACCAGTGGTACTTGATATTGTTTATGGTAAATAATACTTTTAGCATGTCAAATCTACATTCACATATATTTGATTCCGTAAGGACAGTTATTTTGTTCTTCAACCTTGTGACACAGGAAGATAGATGTCATGGAGACAGGAAAGGAAGTAGAAAAATAGATTAGGAACATTAGTTGGGTACTTGCTGTGTTCTGTGTACTATTCTGCATGATTTTGTTTATATGTTTTAATAATCTTCACAGTAATTTTCAAAGGCTTCCCAAGTGGTATTAGCATCCCAGACAACACAGAACTGAAAACAGTCTGGCTGCCTAATTATTTTACCTAAAATCACAAGACTTACAGGTAGAACAAAGTATGTCTGAAGCCAGGTCCATCTGAATCCAATGCAGAAGAGAACATTGTTCATCTATTGTGGGTGTTCCCTTTATCTACCCTCATTATGTATGTTATCAACTCTTTTGCCATATTCTTAATTGTATGTTGATTTTCTAAAATCAGAGCATAGATTTCCCTCCCAAGGTCATTCTAAAGATTTATTAACTAAATTCCTTTTCTATTAAATAAATGTTTCTCAAATAAATTGGAAATGCACTGCCCTTTTATTTACTTTGGGCAATTATATATAATGTAATATATTATATTATATTATTATATTATACTATACTATACTATATTATATTAATTACCTATAATGTATTGGCCTATAGGGAACGATTTTCTTTAACTTAATGAAGGTTAAGAAAGATTTTGAGGTTGGTAACAACATTAAGATCACCTTGTAAAAATTTAAAATTTAAAATTTTTGAGCAGTCCTTGAGTTAGATTCAGAAATTAAAGTCATTAGCAGACATTAATGGCCAATTATCTGTATTTTTGTTGGCTTGCTTTTTCACAAGTACCCCCTGGTGAGGTCATATTCAATGAGGATAGTTAGAAATACTGAATTGCAGAGCAATGCAATAGCATAGGTCTGCGGATGAACCAAAGTTCGAAGAGCGACATGACCATTCTAAGAGCCAGATAGGCAGGCTTGGTACCTCTGTCACCACGGGACTTCCAAGAGGGAAAACCCTTTACTGTAGACCAAGTAATATTCAGCTTTTTAATGATCCCCCTAGTTTTTCCAAGTATAGTCACATCTTTGTGGACATGCATTTCTCTCCACAGACCAAATCACATACCAGAAAATAATTTTCAAAGCAATCTTAAGTTTTTAAATTCATGTGAATTGAACGAAAAGTTGTATTTATTTCTGACCCTAATTTTTACCCCATGTCATTTTTGTATTTTTTATAAATTACTTTTATATCTGATATTAGAAAGGAACCAAATGTTACTTTATTTTATTACATTCTTATGATGATGTGCATATATAGTAATTAAGGCTTCTATTTAGTGTTTAATGTTGACTTATACACTCAAATAATCTTCAAGCTTCATTTTAGGGAAAAGAATATTCCCTAAGGGGGGGGTGCTTTATAAGAAGAAAATTATCAAATTAAGACATAGTATCTAAAACAGCTATAAATGAGAATTTTATTATTTATTATTGCTGTTCATTTTATTTTATTTTTATTTCTAATTTTTAGATAGTTTGCATGTAATGTAACTTATGTAATCAAACCACTTATGTGTAGTTTCTAAGTGTTCTGGATACATTGGAACCAGGAGGAAACTGGTTTTTATGATGTACAGGAGGTGATATTCTGGGCTAAGGTTGACAAAACAACTTACAACTAGAATCTCTACCAGCTTACATCATTAAGATTTTTAAAAAATGATGCTAAATTGAAAAATCACAAAATACCAATATACGTTTTAACATTTACAACTTACAAAATATATACATATTCAAATTTACCTTTAGTCTACTTGTATCCAAATAACAAAGCTCATTTATTGTTCCTTTATATTAAACTACAAAAACATTAAATCATTTTTTCTCTATTCAACACACATCAAACATTATTGGGCATTTTAGAAAGCATAAGATATTTTATATTCATATATATTTCATACTTTATTAATTTATATCAATGTATTTTATGAATGATTTCTGTTTTTAAAATAACTGATAGCTTTGCTTTTTCCAGCTCTGAAAGTGAGTAATATAGGCCATATGAGGTCTCGATTGTGATTTTGTTTTTGC
Source organism: Micronycteris hirsuta (assembly GCA_004026765.1). Lineage (NCBI taxonomy): Eukaryota > Metazoa > Chordata > Mammalia > Chiroptera > Phyllostomidae > Micronycteris > Micronycteris hirsuta. The sequence goes on along the minus strand of PVJI01007764.1, from coordinate 16,783 downwards.
ACATCAAATCTTACCACACTGTTGGCAGTCTGTCCATATGTTCTCAGTTACTGTAGTACCATGGATTTTGTAATAAACAAACATCCTGAAACCTACAGCCTTTAGATGGTACTGAAGTATAGGAGAAATTGTTTCATATCTATATTTTTTAAACAGAGCTTCAAATTTGATGATGTTAATAAGATGTCAAGTAGTTCTCAATCCTTTGAGCAGAGTAGATTCTTACAGACCTCTTAGCTGGGTCTTTCATATCAGTGTTTAGGAAGGGATCCCTTTCTGTCACATGGCCATTACTATACATGCTCTCGTATCTTTAGAAGGAGGGGCCGCAGTCCCAGAGGATGCTGGAGGACATAGTTGGATGATCTGTTCTTATAGGATTTTTCAGTGCGTGCTCTGTCAAAGCCAGGTCATCAGTGCATTACTCTCATGCAGCACATCTTACTTGACTGAGCTATATAGGCATCCAGAAGCCATGCTTTCAAATTAGGCAGAGACCTTTGTAATTTTCACTAACATTTCACTGGCTTAGAAAGAGAAGAGTCAATTTCCTCTTGTTTATTTTTCAAGATCATTAAAAACTGCCAAGAAGAAAGGCTGTAGGGTCAAACCACATTTCACAGTAAGGGAATATTTCTTGCTGCCTACCACTGTGGCCAAAATAATGTTTTTTAATCAGACAACACTGGTTTTAAATTCTGGTTTGGTCACTTAGTAGCTCAGCATTTTTGTGCCAATTAATATCTTTGACTTTTTATTTCTTCTTTGCTAAAATATGGATTAAAAGTTTATTATTAAAAGATAATGCATATCAGACACTTGGCGTGGTGCCTAGTATATAAGAACATACTCAAAATATGTTAATGTTTTTGTTTTTTATGTAATTTATGTTGATGTTGATTATTACTGTTGTCAATGTTACTATCTAGCAAGCTTGTAAATGCAGAAATATTAAGTGGGTGGAGAACATGCAGAGAGTTCGAGCAGTATTAAGAGATGAGAGATAATGAGAAGGAAGAATTAAGATCCAGAAATTTAGTAGTGTGAAGTAAGTGAAAGTGAAACGTCCACCTAATTCTTTCTTTTGTATTTCCTGGTGGGCTAACTGGTAACCCTGCCACAAGTTTTCTGTTCTGCAGTAAATTGGGACACCTGGATATACTGCCTGGGCATGAATCCCAGCTCCTGCTCTTAGGTGTGGTCCAGGACACATGCTCAGGAAATATTTTTCTCTCTCCTCATGCTTCACTTACATTGTGAAGATTTGAGCAAGACCCTTATCCTCATTTATCATCTAGTAGGTATAAAAATACCTGCATGCCATGAATGTGTGTGTGTGTGTGTGTGTGAAACTCAATTTAATAAGAAATCAGTAAATACAAATGTACTGTAAAGCTTTAAACTGTTATATGGGGGATTTCTAGGGTTTCAGGGACATCCTTGGACTTTACACACACAGGTTAAATCATAAAGGCTCATGCTAGTATCTGTTTTTTATAAAATAGAAATCAAAAGAGGAAGTTTTGTGGTAAGAATGGGAGTCTGTGCCCTGGCTGCAATCCTTCCACAAGTGAGTATCAAAAGGAAGACCTGAAGGAGAATTAGTTGTACAGCATAATCTGACAAAGAACATTTCCCTTTTTCTTTTTACTTTTTCTTTTTTAATAAAGTAGACTTAGTTACTATGAGGATTTGTATGAGTCGGTGTTGTCCACAGACACATTAATAGAACAATAATCTGTAGGTAAATGGATAGATAGATCAAAAGGGAGATAGATTTATTTCAAGGGATTAGTTCACAGGATTTTGGAGGCTGGTGAGTCCGAACCCAGCAGAGGGGTGGGATGGGAGGCTAGAATGACCCCGGGAAGAGGCAGCACTGTAGTCTGCAGGCAGAATTCTTTCTTCCTGACTCAAGAAAGAATTATGTCTTTTTTGTCTTGAGACCTTTAGCAGATGGTGTGACACCCACTCCCATTATGGTGATAATCTTCTTTTTTCAGTTAGTTGTTAATCATACCTTTAAAATGTTTTCATATTGTGATGTGGACTGGTGCTTGTCCAAAAATAGGGGTACCTTGACCTAACCAAATTAACACATAAAATCCTCCATCACAGGGTTGTGTCCATTATTTTTCAGAATTGAACTTAAGTCATTTAGTTGACTAATCATTCTATTACTAACAAATACTCCAAGCACCACAGGCAAACATACAACAAAATTACCCTTCAATAATGTATATTACTGAAAAAAAAAAAAAACAAAAAAACACCTTTTACTTAAGTTTTCTGTTCCCATTTTAAAACGTGTAATTCTTATAACAACAACAACGAAAAGAAACAAAGTCAGAAATAAAGATCTTTGTTCTTAGGTCATTCCACTTTAAAATTTCCTTCCAAAGTAAATTTTCTGGTTCACAGAAGTATCCGGCCTTCAGAGACCTCACTGTTTACTTCAAGACAGAGGAGAAAGAGCTCTGCAAAGGGATAAGCTGCCGGGGCTGTGTTGTGAAGAGCACGGCACCCCTGCCGGCCTGGCCTTCATGGGGGGCACCTACTCCATCATTTTTAACTCGGTGTTATATTGGTGTACAAAGGGTTTTTGCAGATTTCTGATGTCTCCTGCAGTTAATGTCTGGGTCGAAGTTAAAAATAAAACCTTCATCTTATCCTTTGACAAATATTCTGAGACTATTACGCTGTTTTGCTTCCTAAATCACTGCACGTACTATAAGCTTATTTCTCTTATCTAAGATAATTGTTCCCGGGTCTTGTCTTTTTTAGTTTACCCTGTGGTTGGTGTTTCAAATGGAAACAAGTGCTAGTGAGAAGTCTTCCTTGTAATAGGAAAACCGTACATTTCCAGTTCTATCATAATTAAGCATCTTTGTGTTTGTAAATGCCACCGTTAGGTTAACTATAAACCAAGCATCTGTCAGAATCAATATAAGAGAGCAAATAATGCTGTAGATGCTAGGAGGGTAGAACTCAAATTGCACTGAAATGAACTTGTCGTCTCAATGAGCAGTGGCAAACATCATCCCTGTTTAGTTCTATAAAAGAGCAGACTTAATAAGCACATACATTTTCACAGGTAGTTTTACATATGTGCATATACATATATATGTGTGTATGTATATATGGAAACCTTTCTTTAGAGTTGTCCTAAACAATGCGTGATTGTCCATCAATGTGTGATGCGTGCTGCTCTTCTTCTGTGACTCATCTTCCCAAAAATGCATTTTCCATGGAACTGATCCCAGGAACCACCTCCGCCAGGAAGGTCTCCTTGACCACTCCTCCCCTGAAAGGCCAGACCTCAGTGCCTTTATGGCACGTAGGTATATGTCTGCCATAGCATTTGCCTCCTTACCTATTGACTTATATGCTTTACCTGTGAGACTGTGAGATACCTGAAGGCCTTTGTTTCCCCAGCACCCAGATCTGGGGCCTGCACAGTCAGTATTTATTGAGTGAATGAATTAACATAAAGCAGTACATTGCTAAACACCTGGTGAATTTTATTGATTCAAGAATCATGACAGAACTCTGTAGACTGTATTACTAAAATGGCCTGGCAACATTCTCTTTTGACAAAACAGAGAGAGTTGCTTAAGGCCTCTTTCTAACACAGTGCACTCAGCCTGGCACGCGTCGTCTTTCTTTCCGTTTCCGGCCCCCTCCTCCACCTCTCCTTAATGGACACAGCAGTATCACTTCTGAGTGGAGACTTACTTAGCACTCCTGAATGTCTCAGCAATTTGGAAGGCACTATTTTCCTTGGTAAGCCAAGGAAGCGCAGAGAGTTCTGTGAATCCTCTTCTTAGTGGGATCACTGAGAGCACCCCTCTCTTTGCTTTTTAGAAAACACCTGCTGGCAACTTTGATTCTCTATTATTGTCTCTTGCTGTACACTCTTACTTTGTTGTATAGCATTTACCGCCATCTGTAATTATTTTAAGTGTTTGGTTATTTCACTGCAGTGCCAAAGAGGTAATGCAGAATCCTCCCTTCTGTACCTCCTCTCCACTTTCATTACAGCATTCTGAAGCCTACCCCCAAAAAAATAAAGCGTAGAAATTAAACAACAACATTGTTTCTCAGGCGAAATCCCTTAGCTTACTTGCCAAGTAACTTGCTACTCCTAAGATCCCGTATAGAGGAAGGTGTGCTTGTTTACTAATTTATCGCCACTAAGCCCCAGTCCACATGGGGGTGTCTATGTCCTCTTGTTCCTATGTGTGTTCCCTGTACTTAGCGTAGTGTCTGAAGAACTAAGGAATCACTGAAAGTTTGCTGAAAAACAAACTTCTAGCCAACTCGTTTGGTTTGGTCACCAGTTTAAATAAGTTTTTCCAGTCATTAAATATTTTATACTACTTTGTGCACTTTTAAAATTTATTTTACCACATCCTCAGAGAATTTTGGATCACTTATATGTGTCTGCTTTAGTGCACATAGAGATGTCTAATGGTAAATTCCAGCAAGTGTTCAACCAAATGGAGATTTGTTGTAACCCTCTACTTTTCCTCTGACACTCGCATAGTTTGGGGCTAGTGAGCTCCCATAGTGATATTTTAATATCTGTTGGCTGAACTTCATCCCTGCCATGCGTGGGTTTGCCAAGGCTGGACTTTTCCCAGTGATGATCAGATGTGACTCTACTTGAACCTGTAAGGACTCCCGAGTCATCTGGAAATCCTGATGCCGTTTCCCCTGTATTTTGCATGCAGTATAAATGCTTGTCTTAAATAACTAAACAAAAAATCCAGCAAACACAAACACATATGCACATAAACATACATGTGAACTCTCTCTTCTGAGCAGAGTTCAAAGTTTGTGTCAAAGTTTCCAGGGACTGATTCAAAAATTACTCACCAGGATCCTCCAACTACACGTCTCTCTTAAAATGGAGAAGCGCTTGCCCTGACTGAGTGACTCAGTTGGGGCATTGTCCCGTGCACCAGAAGACTCTGGGTTGAACTCCCTGTCAGGGCACATACCTAGTTGCAGGTTTGATACCTGGTCAGGGCACATGTGGGAGACTGCCAAATGGTTTCTGTCTCTCTCTTTCTCCCCATCTCTAATCAATAAACATGTTAAAAAATAAAAACAACTAAAAATGGAGAAGTGCTTTTTTTGGAGGCATTATCTCAGACATAAGTAATATATCCCATGGCACACTTTTATATTACTTTTAGTAATATATCCCACAGCAGACCTTTGGAGGTGAGCCTAATTTTTTCTAGAAGTTTCTACCTTGCTTAAAGTATGGTAGTCAGTTCAGGAGCAATCTTATGTGAAGGAGGGGTGCAATGAGTGTAGGCCATTTGTCTTTGAACATACAACACACAGCTGACATTTGTTTTTTAGAGAATTGTATAATTTTGTGCATTTTTTTCCTCAAGTGAAAAATAAAGCTTGAAAGCCTTTGAGATTTACACTCTAACTCTCCTATACCAGAAAAGTCCTAGAGAACTTTTTCTGGAAGTTACTTTGTCTTTGATCTTGTCTTTCAAAGTACGGTTTTGTTTATCACATTCCCCTTCTTTTCCTTTAGCATGGAGCTGGGTAGAAAAACAAATGGAGCACTGGCAACAAATCTATCCAGTGGGCCACAGTGGAATCACAGTGGGTGTTGGCAGAAAGGACGAGTGTCTGAAACGTGGTAAATATGCAGCATGGGCAAGTGCTTCTGGTGCTGAATTTTGCCTCAGGACATGCTGAGGTAGACACTTGTGTAGACAACTGCTTCTAAATATGTCACTGTATCAGCAGGAAACAGAAGATCTCCCCACTTCTATTTTTCAATTCTGAAAATGGGTCCTATGAGCAATTATGTGGTGAATTAGCAAGCATCCTGAATAAGCAGCCAGGGCCAAGCAATCGGACAAGAGTTTTAAAGAGCAAAGAAAAGCAGGACAAAAGTATCGAAATAAGCACTGAGCAGACTACGCTCCGATTCATGCCATGTGCCAGTGCCAGTGGCGTGCAGGGGAAGAGGTGACTGAGTGTAATGTTTCTCAGGCAGTCCTGCTATCGGTCCCTTACAGCATCTTTAATCCTCTAATTGGGTTATATTTATTTAATTAACATTGAAAAGATGAGAGTTTAACTGTTTAATAAAACATTTACATTCAGACAGCTACCAGATGTTTTTCATTGTAGTGGTGAAGTCTTTACATTTTTTTCTTCTAGAAATCCAGTGCTTTCATATAATAAGAAATACCTAGTTTGCTTCAGTAGATGATGGCTAAGCTGAGAAAACCATATTTATGATGTTGGCTCTATCAGTTCAGAAAGACTTGTTTTTTAGACTTTCCACTTGACCCCCCTTCTACCTCCCTGTGTGACTTATATTCACACATCCTCTATAATGTGTGTGTACATACACAGACACACACTAGTCTATTAAGAGCTAAGCAATAGCAATGCTTCCTTTGATTGGCAAGGGTTAAAAAGGGATCCCTGAACATTTTATTAAAAGCCCATTCCATGTATCAGCCCCAGGCAAAGACGTTAGAGAGCACCATGAATCACGGTGTCCTTCATCAGCAGGAGACATTCTCCTTAGCGTGCTTCACTCTCTCAAGGAAAAGGGAGCAGGACAAACATTGAGCATAGATTCCCTTGGGCAACAGTGCTGAGAGGTGGGAGTGAAAAGGGAAAGTGGGATAATAAGTTGAAATTATATTATTGAGTTGAATCTGTATAGAGAAGCTCCCAGAATCAGTAGATAACTTTTTTCAAACTATTTAATGTAGCTTTTCTGTATCACAGCACAAATCAGAATACACGGTAAGCATTCCGAATCTACCAATCACGTAGTCGGTCACATAGGCGACTATGGCTGTGGCTTTGACTCAAAGTGACAGGCATTAAACTACTGAAATCACACAGATTCAGTTTGTAGAAAATTTATCTTGGTTAAATGATGTATGCTTTATGATGTGATCTATTAACTATTGTCTAACTATCTTCTTCTGTTATTACTTTGCACATTCCTAAGTGCCTGTAGTTAACATAAAGAAAAGTATAGAATTACCTACAAAAATGAACTATTGCTAAACATGCCTTCTTGAAAATGAGAAAAGAAACTAGTAGGAGGAGGTGTTGCTAGGAAATGACCATATGTGAACGATGAACAAAGCTGACAAATTAAAATATTAACTGATCTTTTAAAGCAAGTTTTAAGAATTCCTTCTTTAAGGTATGTTTCGGTTTAAAAATGAACATTCAACTTTTAGGGCCACTGTCCAAGAATACGCTTTGATATTTCTTTGAAGCTCAATTCAATATCTCTGTATAAGGGGGGAAAATCACATCTTGACTGCAGAAATCATATTGAAACACTAAAGTGCTTACTGGTGCAGCTGCTGTCAGTCACACTTGTCACAGTCAGTGACTGTCCTCAATCCAGGCAAAAACCCATTCCCAGCGAACATGGATCAATTGGAAAGAATATAAACCACTCCACTGCCCTGAAGACATAGAGACGCCACCTCTCACACGGGTTATTTGAGTGCTCAGTTGGAATGGAGAACAGCCCGGGAGGGCTCTCGATGCACAGAAGTGCTGATCATAATACCACACTGTAAATTTTCTGAATTTTGTACTAAAAATCAAGTAATTAAAAATGATATACTGCCCAGCTGGTGTAGCTCAGTGGATTGAGCGCGAGCTGGGAACCAGAGGGTCCCGGTTCGATTCCCAGTTGGGGCACATGCCTGGGTTGCGGGCCAGGTCCCCTGTGACGGCCATGTGAGAGGCAACCATACATTGCTCTTTCTCCCTCCTCTCTCTGAAAATAAATAAATAAAATCTTAAAAAAAAAAATTCTCAAAAAAATGATATACTAATAGCTTACCTTAACTATTACCTCATTTACTATAAATGAAAATATCTTAGTTCTCAGGCAGTTCTTTCATAACTTTTTCCCTCTGATGCCATCAAAGTGCTCGTGAGTTGAAATGGCATGAGCCCACTGAGTCAGGAACAGACCTGATCAATGTTATTTATGTCTGAGAAATATCATTAGCGTGGTTTCTGTAATTACACAACCAGAGGATAAAAGTAAAAAAATGATTGTAATTTGGTAAAACATTCTGTTCATTGCCTTAAAAATATTTTGGAGAGAGAAAATATTTCTGGCTTTGATGAGAGTAAATCTAAGAAGATTAAAAACTGACTGATGAATTTCATGTAACAACTAATTATAAAGTATCCTACATGCATTTTTGATACCTGATGGGCTCTTTGAAGGGTCAGTGATATTTTATTAATGCTCTCAGCATTGATCTTTAATAAGTAACTAAAGGCTTATTAATTACATGTCAGATGTTACCAAATCAATTCCAAGTATTGTGAAAAAATACAAATAGTCTTAGCGAGATTAAAGAGACAAACAGGAATAAACAAAATTAAGTTCCTTTCAGGATTCATACTTGAGGAGGACAGAATAAGAATCTGGATACATTAGTTATATATTTTTCATTTTATTTTCATAGTGATTTTTGCACGCTTGTTACCTAATACACTTTTCCAATCGATTATGACCGTCATAATGATCTCAGAGTGAATCAGGTTTTATAGTGCATAATTGTGGAGAGCCACGTAGGTACAGAGAAATCAGGTAGGGCCTTTGCTGCCCACTCTCCGTGATGACACAGGTATTTAATCTTGGTGCTCAGAAGTGAGTCTAGAGCTCTTTTGCCCACACTTTGCTGCCTCTCATAAGAATATGTTTTGCATATTTACGTAGTTCATTTTTTTTTGTTACTCCAGGGTTAATATATCTAAAAGAGTGACTAACATGGTACATTTAGGAAAAAAGAGAAGCCTTGTGAAGGACATATCTCAGGACAAAATAATCCAAAATGATCTTTATTTTTTTAAATCCTCATCCAAGGATATACTTTTTATTGAGAGAGAGGAAGCGAGAGAGAGACATCGATGTGACAGGGAAACATTGATCGATTGCTTCCCATTTGTACCCCAACTGGTGATTGAACTTGAAACCTTGGTATGTGCCATGACTGGGAAAGAAACCTGCAAACTTTTGGTGCATAGCATAAGACTCCAACCATTTGAGCCACCCGGCCAGGACAATATCTTTTATTTTTTTTAATTCCCTATCGCATGGTCTCACATTCTCCTATTCATAGATGCAAGCTTCTCCAAACCAAAGCGCAAGCATATTTAAACAAACAAACAAACAAACAAACAAACAGTAGTCTGCTACTCTTCTCTCCACCAAATATAATATAAGATGCAGCGGCTTTCCCATAGAGGACACGGGATTTATGTTAGTCAAAACACCCCAGGCACCGCTGATATCGGGACTCATACTGGTCCAGTTATGGGGTTGTCTTGAAGGTATTTCCTTAGCATCCAAAGCAAATGACACGCATTCCATTCTTAGAGTTGTGACTTGGTATGACTATTTCAGAGTTCGGTGAATTGATTCTTAAGGCTATTTCTAAGGCTTTGTATACAGGAGAGTGTTTAAATTATTTAAAAAGTAATTACATCATGAGAGATGACTTTGACTTCTTTGGGGAGACACAGTAAAAGAGTCTTCACAGAGACAGGCAGCGCAGTCTAAGGTCTGCATTTGTCCGAGTGAGAAACGGCAGGTTTTCAGCTAAGGCAGTGTGCTGAGGTTGGTGGACAAGAGGAGGCATCCGCTTTATAATTGTAATACCTTATTTTAACTTAAATTCAAGACATTTGTTTTTATCTACAATGTTTAAAAATGAAATAAAATTTGCTTGTTATTCATCGTATCCACATATATCCAATGATCATGAATGAGAAGGGGAATCTGTGGAACTGCCCTGGCATCATCGATGGGTGTTTGTAAGAGAATGTAAATGACATGGCTGTTAGCCACAGAGGCTTTAACACTGAGAAACACGAAGGACCAGAGAATACACAGCAAAGAGAACACCCAAGGGGTTACATGCCTGTAAGAGGGAAAGGATTGATAATTATATGTTTAAGTTTTATCCATCCATGCCCTGGTTTAAACCAAATGAAGATGTAATCAAGGTAATACAGGAGGAATATAATTTTCTTGTCACGGTATTTAGAGCTGCCTAGCTGAAAATGTGAGAAGCACGGGGCTGATAAAAACAAGGCTATTAGAGTTTTCCGAATGTGAATCAACCAGAAATGGACAGAGGTTTGATAGAGTAATGAGAGGAATAATGTACCTGAGACATATTACAAGGAAAAAATAAGCTACCGTTTCTGTCAGATTTCTGAAAAAGAGGTAGGGATGATCTGCCAATTGTGTTTCATTACGGCCCTAATGAACCTCGGATTCAAAGCTATTTCATTCCAATTCAGACCAACTCCATGAACACAAGATCACACAGTTAATCTAAATCTGACCTCTTTTTTTTTTTTTTTTGCTGTCTTTCCAAAATACTCGTATTCATTAACAGCAACCAAAAGCTTTAGCTTTAACAATTGCGAATAAAATGAGTGACCTCCTATTAATGTATTCTCGGATTGCTTACATGTAATAGCAAGAGTGACCCTATAGAAAATACATACAATATGCAAATGCAGGGTCACCATGACCATTCTTAAGTACCATTTTTCTTAGTATATTCTGGAAAAAGAAAAAAGACATCCTTGTATTATTCCGAGTGCTGGCTTTTTCGATAAAGGGAAATCAGCAAGTTAACCTTGTCAACTCTTGTTGACAAGAGTTTATGTGGAATAAACTCACATAGTTTAACTCAACTCAAATGTTATATCTGTCTTTAAAAATTTTTAGCTTTTGGAAATGTTTCCCCACCATGTTATTGCCAGAAAACAACTCATCATAAGTTGTGAGACATCATAAGTACATTTATAAGTTAACACACGAAGGATGGGAAAAATCTGTCAGAAACCTGAGATCAGGGCTTATTCTTTGAGTCTTTATATACTAGCTTTCTGAATAATAATTGTCCCTTAGCAAAGACCACAAAATCCAAACCCAGAATAGGAAGGCAAGCATGAATTCTGTGTCAGAACTGAACGGCGCTAGGGAACGCTTTGAAAATATACACATAAAGTTCTCGTTACAGAGACCCTCCCTGTTTTTTTGGACCAAAGTTTGACCCCCAAAAAATCTCTAGTGTGGTAGAATTATAGAGAAAGGTATCGTTTCTATCATATGATATTTTTAAGAGCTATACTAAGGGCACAATATTTGTAACTTAGTCAAAGTCGAGATAGTGACATCCAGTTTCCCAGAATGGTGGTGAGATAGTAGAGGCGTTAAGGTTGTATATCTGTTCATATTTTCTTATTTTCAGCATGAGGAAGTCTTCCAGGTTCTAGTGAGCAACCCAGAAATTTCGGTGACGGGTAGAACACTGCAGTAGTAAACCCGTCACTTCCAGTCACGTGTTGAATTCCATTCACTTATGTGTTCTGAATAATCCAAATGCACAGACAGCAGATTTCTGTGCTTATAAAGTCACTTTGGTCTATTTGCTTAAGGAATGCAACTTTCTGTGATATTTCACCTTGTATCAGTTTTGGTGTGCCCTCCTCACGTCACCTTGCTACCCTTTCAAATGTTTTCATTCCATAGGGTGCCCAATGGCTGCCCTCTAGTTTAGACTATCCAAAATGGCCCGTTTAGTTTTATTTTATTCTGGGCATGCTTGCTTAAGTTGCCATTATTAATCTAAAATTAATGTCCTCTGTCAACAACAGAGAAGCAGCAGGATGCAGCACTGTTTTTAGAATTAGAAGCTGTAAATCATGGCCTGGTTCTAAGGAGCTGTGTGACTATTGCCAAGTCACTTTACCTCTCTGAACCCATCTTACCTAATGAAAGTGATGATCCTGGGGGAATGCCCTCTCCTATCTCGGACAATTCTAAAACATCTGGTTTTATCTACAATGTTCACAACATTCTTTCCATGTTGTGAAGGCAAGAACACAGCAGGAAAGCGGAGGAAGGTGGTGATTATCAACCTTCAGTGGTGTCCTGTCAGACACCGTGTTTTATGGAGTCTTTCATGGTTTGCTGTTCTGTCGTGTTAGTATGCTGCCTGAGTGCTCCTTTCTTCTACTTTACAGTCCTTTAGGAAAAATAAAAGGAAAGCAGAGTGGAATTTAGTCCGAATTATGACTGAAAAGTAACCACTATTTAAGAGCAAAACCCTTCCTATGTATGTACATGCAATTCAGTGATCCAGCTTTAACTACACTTGCTGGACCAAGACAGTGAAACAGAGAGGCGAGAGAAGCAGTTAAAAGAGTGACTGCCAGGCATTCCTCCCGAGCGAATACAGGGCTGTGGGTGACAGGCGCGCCTGTTCCCTCAGTCCCCTCATGCTTCACATAACTTGAGCAACTTGACATGCGGAGTGTGCTTCAGGGGTCGTCTGACTCCACCCGAATGCTGCCTTGAACACTCACTTTACATGTACTTAAGATGTGATACCACCATTGGTTTCAAAAGTATAAAACAAAGATAAAAATCAGTGTATCATAAAGAAAATTCTGCTCTTCCAATAAAATCTGTGCTTTAGAAGCAATAATCCAAGTTATAGGAGTGAAACCAAAGAAATAAAACTCTTTAATTCCTTAAGATGAAGCCAAACAACTGTTTCTTTAGTGACACAATGATTTGTGTTATTTGTTGTATTATTATTACTATTTGTAAGCACTCCCTTCACACACACACACACACACACACACTCACACACTTCAATTGTCTGCCTTTGCCTGAAAGTGACTCACTATTCTGAAATGGTTTCTTAATAATTTAGCCAAGTGAAAGTGTATGTAACTGGTTAAAGTGCAATGACAGAACTCCCTCTCAAAGAAAATGTTATAATAGTTCCTTTCTGAAAGTTGATTTTCGAAGGAAAGCCAAATGTTCTGGAAAGCTTCAGTGTGTGTGTGAAAACTCTCATTTAAAATGTGTATTAGAGATCAATTTTCTTACTCTCCTAGATAAGACAGTCATCAAACCCCAGAGGACCAGAAGGCAAAAAGAGGGGTTTTAGGTGCTTGACAATCATTCTGTATCTGACGCTATTGTCATCTTCACTGTGATTCTGTCAAGATATGGAAACACTGAATATGTTTACACTTGGAAGCAGAGTAAAAAATGCCTTTCCTCTTTATCTTACTTCATAATTTTCTGAAAACTATATTTTTGCTTTTCAAAATGAAAAGTTACAATGTATCATAGTTGACAGTGGAGGAATTTTCCTGTTAAGTATTATTGAAAGAATTAAAAAAGAAAAAGAGCCAGTGAGCTTCACCAGGCCATAGTTTTTGGACTCCTTTGGGACATAAAATGCATAGGGCATTTTGTACATCTAGTTTTGTTAGCAGAGCTTAGAATGACACCATATGTGCATATGCAAATCATGCTAAAATGCTCATTAAATACTAATTATGAAATCATTGGATCTCCTTCAGAAAACTTCATGTTACTCATCCCAACAGTATGAAATTTCCATTGTCCATACAGCACATGCTTTCCTGTCTAAAAATACAAGTTCTTGAATTAATAAGGACTGGACGCATGCAGTCAGCAACAAGTATGCTGTTAAATAAACAGAGGACATGTGGCCAGGCCTTGTCCTTTAAAGATGTGAAGGGAGCAGATGACTCAACAGTCATGTCAACGCAAGGTGGTCAGTCCCACACAGGAGGACATTGCCAGCTTACTTCAGATCCAGCTTGGCTTCCAGTCTCCAAGACTCACTAAGTGCTGCCACTGGAGTTGAACTTAACTGTGTCAGATTTTTGATTCATGGCTTTAAACACTTAGGCAGTGTCTATATGAGACAAACTGAGTTGTGGCCACTTTTACAATCTCTATGAATCATCCCAGTTAAAACAATCGTGGGTTAATTTACATCTGCCGTTGAGATGACAAGTGAGAATTAAATGGGTTGGCTTTTCTCCATTCCTTTCATATATTTTGTTTGGTATTCAAATATTATGATCCAGGCATGTATTCTCATGGAAATAATTCAAAAAAAAAAAAAAAAAGCAATCCAGCATATCCTTCAGAAAAACAGCAAAAGTACTGTGATGCTAATTTAACATATATTCCAGATAACAATAATAATCACACAATCAGTGTTCCCCAAAATATAGCGTATGAACCTGTTAATGCAATTTGGGTTATTTTATTAGTCTCACTTGTGATTTGGATCTATTAATAGTTGGTGAGACAGTTATATTATAGGCCTAGAATTTGTCCTGTCCACTGGCATTATTGCTAGGTGAAAAAGGCATTGTGGTATTAAGCTAGAGAAGAAACAAAGACAGGATAACAAGAAAGAAAACATCTACCCCATCATGAGCTACAGTGAAGAAACTTTAAGCAGCGGGAAGGAAAAAACACAAAATAGACCTTTTAAATCTTCTAGGTGTTCAGAAAACACACATAGAGATTGCTTACCTTGTCATTGAGCGATTAGAGAGAATGAGTTTTTTTAAAAAATGAGTGCTCTGTATACATACAAACACAACATGTTAATCTGCAGTGACCATTTTAATTAAGCAGACAAATGAAAACTGCTTTGAACTGCAGGCCCTGACCTGACCATCTTAGGGATTCAAAGTGCTCTTGGACAGGCAGCCGGCCAAACGACACCCTTTCAAACAGCACCAGCTTCTAAAATAGCAGTGCTGACCATGAACCAAAGATATTTCATATAACTACAAAAATACTGTGCCACGTCAACCTTCATCTGTGCTCACTCATCCAGACACAGTTGTATTTTCTAGTGCACTTTTTAAAATTAATTAGCATGTCAATCCAATTAGCATATTCACCTGATAAAAGTGTATTTTAAAAAATCGTAGAATATTTTATCACAAGTTAAAAAAATCTAATGGCAAATTAGTACCTTGTATCTGAGGAAAACCTTTACATTTCTTCTGGTCCATGATGTTGGCGTTCTTGAACTTAAAAAAAAAAAAAAAAAAATTATTGTCATTCTATTACAGTTGCCCCAGTTTTACCCCCTTTTCCTGGTCCCACCCCCGCCACACACCCTGGTTTTCTTTAACTTTATGCCATGGAATTTGAAGAGCAGTTTGTAATCACTGGTATGTGTTGATATTTAGAGTTCATTTCAGGAGCAAAATCAGACATGATCGTGTAGCAATCCCAGGTATGTGTCTTAAGCTCTGCATCAGGTGGTTGTAGCATATTCAGGTAAACAGAAAATACATTTTAGTGATTGTAAGAGTAATTACCAGAAAGCAATGCTTTTGACTTAATGAAAAATACTCTGAAGGAGGAGGAAATTTGGCTCAGTAACACGGCTTCAAGGGAAAATGCTCAAGCTATATGTGATCTTAAATCATCAATTTAGTAACACTGTTTCATCTTCTCTCATCTGTGGCATCTTTTAGTAAAATGAGGCTGAGAGAATATAATTAATGCTAATGGAATGTAGTTATATTAACTAAAATAGTACTGCTGTCAGGTGGTAACTCTAAGATAGATTATGGGTAGATATATGGATTTACATACAGACATATTTCCCAAGTAAGAACTCCGAGTAGTTTATTAGTTATACATAGTTGTAAAATATGCTGTTTGTTGGAGTTCTATTTACAGTCCATCCTGACAGGGAGAGCATTAGGGGTATTTCACCAGATAAAAAATGCTCTTAGTGATTGATTTTGAACCAAAGCCATACCAATTGTTCCAGATGACAGCTTAACTTTATAAATCTTGCCAGAGGTTCACAGATCTTGGAACCTTTGACTGTCATCTAGATTAAAAAGTAAAGGTTCATTGTGCAGTTCACTTCTATTAGAGAGAAACAAACTGACACCCTAAGCAGTACTGATAATATTTGGCAAGGGCCGACTGTCTAGTGATTTTATTGACCTGGTAAACTGAGGCACAGAGGTCAACTCAAGAACTCTTACAAGAATCAGGTGTTTTAACCACACTGTCCTATACAGAGAAAACACACGCACACACAGAAACTGAAATTTATAAATATAAAATAATGTTTACTCCTAATGAAGATAAACTAGGTTAGGTAATTTGTAATAATCCAGGTATACAAAGAATATGGTGTTTGTTGAGTTTATCAAGGGCAGCATTTCAAAATATTTTTACTAAAATATTAAAAGAGAAAATGAAATATTTCACTCATTCTCACTAGCTCTCTTTACATTGACACATAAGGCTGCTGTGAATTTTTAATGATATTTATTCTGAGTTAATAGTTAAATAATTGCCTTACATGTTACCTACAGTTCGTAAGAAGTATTATTTCCAATCTGATCACACTTGTCTGGGTTAGTGGTAGGTGGCCGTAAAACATTTTGAAATTTTGTTTAGACCAGTGAAGACTTTAAATTTAGATCCCAATTGGAAGGTTATCTCAGAAGACATTTATTGGATTTATATCTTCTGATTTCCAGAAAAACAAAAACAAAAACGTCCCCATATTTGCTCTTACTTTTAAATTACAAGTTACCTTGCCTAATCATTTTCTGGTTCCCTGCATATATTTTTTCGAATCGTTCATACTTCTTTCTAAATTCCAGGTGCATGAGCCCTCCCCTCTCCTTACCCGTAGTCCTAGGAGTGGTAACATTTTCCTACTTGGTTTGGTCCTTGCCCTTCTAGCCACTCCTTACTTGTTCACTTTCCCCGGCCCATGTCCCACAAAGAGTCTCCTCATTAAATTCTTTTTAATTAATCCTTTCGAGTTCCATCTCATGCATGCCAGGTCATTGAAAGATACCCAACCTATGCCAACTCATGGGGAAGCAT
>PVJI01007763.1:0-75795 GCA_004026765.1 Micronycteris hirsuta | reverse complement strand
GAATGCTCAGCTGATCAGAGTGTATAGTTCCAAGTTCATGCCTTAAGTATGATAGAATCACTCCATCAATATTTTCATGGTTCTAGTGGCTGTCATTCCTAACACACCAACATGAACATCCACGAAATGCTCAGACTTAAACAGGTTCACAATCCTGCTGGTCTTTCAGCAGCTGCTTGGAGCTGAGCTGTGTCCCACGTGGCCCTCGGGCTTCTAGAGGGAAGAGCATCACCGCCAGATGAAGTGCCAGCGTCAGGAGTGTCCCACCTCCCGGAGCAGAGGCCCTCTACCCCCAACTACTTTTCATGTTTCACAAACAGGCCTGTAGCAGTCTGGAGTTGCTTCATTTTAAATTCTCACATATCTAGCCTGCACGTGTTCTCCTAAATCTGGGGAGGATACTCTCTGTCATCTCCAGGCCTTCCTAGAGATGTGTGCTGGAAATGGCATATGCGCTGCCCCTCCCCTCTCCTGCATCCACAGCAGGCGGGGCCCATCGGCAGTGACGTTCTTTCCCGCTGCGTCAGGATGGGCCTCACACAATTCGACGCTTTGTTCTGAGCAGTCAATCGGAGGGAGCTGCATGAAGATGAAACCTATTTGCCACCTCTGTACTAGATGAACACGTGAAAACAAAATGGCCCCTTGAAAGATGAGAAGTCATGGGTCTCCAGAGTAGTTGTGATTTCACAATTTGTGCCGTGTGCCCAGGGAAAATGAACGGTGGGCCGAGAGTGACGAGGTGACTTCTCTGTCCAGTGTGCAACGTGTTCAATTCTGAGCTCCACCACTGACTTGCTCTGTGCCCTGGGACAGGTCATGTCAGCCTTTTCAACCTCAGTTTCCCCACCTGTAAAATAAGAGCAATAATACCCAACTCAGAGTTTTTAAGGAGTTCACATGAGCTACTGCATGTGAATGAACTCATAGGTAGAGGTAGAGCAACACCTGGATATCAGCTCTTCGGGGGAAAAATTGGCTGGGGAGGGGAGGACACAGGCCCTGGTGCAGCTTTGGTGAGATCTGGCACTTCTATACTCCACGGCAGAGTTGGGCCCCACAGGTGAGGAGAACCTGAAACCCTATTTTCTAGCAGGTCTCGGTGAGATCCAGGCAGCCAAGCCGCCTGGTAAGGAAGGCTTCTCTGACCCGCACCGTGATGTGAACGGCACAGAGTGGGGACTCTGCATGGACCTGCCGATCCCCCGCCGGGACTGTCCCTGACCAGCAGAGAGGGGCTCTCCAAGGTCTCCCAGCTCAGGGTCTAGCACAGGGGCCTGGGTGAAACACTGGGCTGTAACTCCAGAAAGTCCAGACAGAAGAAGTGAGCAAAGAGCAGGCCGAGACCCTTTCTTTTTACCGTCACTCCCCAGTCTAACGCCCTCCCGTGATCCTGCTTTACCCCTGACAAAGTCAAAGTGAGCTTGAGGGCCAGGCCCACCCTTGCCAGGCTCACCATCTGAATCCCTCTACCCTCAACCCATTGCTCCAACCATTCTTTCAGGTCCTAGATGATCCAGGCTCTCTTGCACACACATCCTGGCTTTTGCAAGTGTTGTTGCCTTTTGTACTCAACACACCTCACACAACTGTCCACCAAATCCACTTAATTAAAACATTTTTCTAGTCTTCCTTCCAAACCAAAGCCTTCTGAGGGCTCCCTGCTTTGGGGAGTATAATCCTCTCTTATGCATCCCCTTGGCGGACTATGCCTCCCTTCATCATAGTATTGACTACGGTTAGATGGACAGCAACCTGAGGGCAGGACTGTGTCTTCTGTGTGCAGCCTCCTGGCCCAGCATGTTGCCCTGAAGCACTCGGAGTGCACTAAGAATCAGTTCAAGGAAGCAATGAGCAGTCCACAAGCGTCACTGTCAAAAGGTAACGCTGTAAAGCACGTAATGTCTCAACAGTTCTTTTTTTTTTTCTTTTGTTTTAATCATTCTTTTTTTGTAATCAGCAAACTTGTAATTGGGTGTCTTTGCCATTCCCCTAGTACAATTCAGGAAAAGAATTCGCCCCAGATTTGTGAGGGACAAGGGTCGGTGGTCACTGGCAAGCCACGACAAGTGTGACATTAACATAAAGTAACACAAAGCTTTTGTGACAATGGACTCCTCTGATTCACGAATTACAAAATGAGTTGCAGAAATAAGAGCAAAGGATTGTCCTCTTACTCCCTCTAGCGTCAAGAACTCCAAGTAAGGAAATGGAGGCCACTGGGTCTCTGACTGTCTCTGTACCATTCACCTGCTTCAAAAAATACCATTGGGATTCCTTCCTATCCCCGAGGCCAAGAGAGAAGGCCGGACTCACGTGAGGGGTGCAGGCTGACCATCTCTCCCTGAAGTCACTGTGCTGGAGGGCCTCTGGCCATTTGTGCATCTGTGTCCAACCCAAGTGCCCAAACCTGAAAGAGAATTAGGGTCCTTTAAAAGGCTCTAAAATTTCAAAATGTCTTGTACTATCACTGGAGATAAAACTGAAAACCACCCAAAAACTGTCAAGTGTCTTTGCCTTCAGCTGCAACGTATCAGCGTGGTGTTGGATCGGCACTGCTTATATCCCACTCACTCTCTGTCTCAAATTGAACATAGTAAAATAAATAATGGCTTCCATAGTAAAATAAATAATGGCTTTATCAACACGTGGTTGATAAAGAGTGTAAGATATGTTTAAAGTTAGGGCTCATAAGGCTAAAAAATAATAATAAACGTGGTCCTTCACAGTGAAAAATCCAGGACCCGCTTCTCTACCAGCCTACTGGCCTCTGAGGGGAGAAACGAGGCTGCTTTCAGACGGAGCATTTCTCAGGGCCAGGCCATGCCTCGGACATTTGGAGGAGAGCCGTCTCATTAGCCTGCAGCAGTGAATGCCAAATAGTTATTCAGCGGAAAAGCACTGGCTTTTATCACTTTTGGCTCAAAAACTTTTGAAGTCTCCTGAGAGTCTCCTGTACAAAACCCAAATTTGTTGGTCTTTTCTATTCTTTTTTTTTTTTTTTTTTCAGTTTTCTGTTCTCCAATTTCGCCCAACCTTCCAAAAAACTCCTATGTCCCAGTCTCTCAACTCTCCTCATTAAACTAGGTGACTGTATGTTGAACATTTACTCATTCATCCATCACGTACTGACCACAGGCTCATTACGGGTCTGGCACTGCGCTAGGTGCTGGAGAAAACAGTGACAGATGTGTTCTCTACCACCATGAAGGACACGAATGAGGGGTGCAGAGACTTGGGAAGGTAGGGCTGCTATAAGAGTCCATAACAAAAACACAAAATCTGCCTATGGGAAGTGAGGCACCCCCTAAAGAAGTGGCATTTAAACTGAGATCTGAAGGACAGGAAGGAATTAATTAACCAGGTAAAAAGGAGGAGAAAGCACTCCAGGTTGAGAGAACACCATGTGCAAAGGTCCTGAAGTAGGAAGGAGCACAGAGATTACTAAGCCATCCTTGCTCATTCCATCCTCTCTCTTAGCTTCTGCCCTACAATCTCCACCTAAAAGAAACCCTGAAAAACAGGGTTCAACTCTTACCTCTTATTGATAACCATGACCAAAAAGTATCATTCTCAACTGAACCGAAGGTTTCATTTTCTGTAATCTTTTTATATGACACTAATCTATTACTACTTTGTGTGGAAGCTATAGGTATATTTGTTCTGTTCTCCCAATTATATTACAAGTTCTTGAAGAGCAGAAATATTTGCATATAGGAAGAAAGCAAATAGTTATTGGAGTGAGTTGTTTCTTTACATTCCTCACATTAACCTTAAACCTAGCTGGCACTTTTGTAGGTAAAACTGAAGGGATGAAAAAAATGTAAAGTCCAGAGTAGGGCAATGATTGTGAAGAACTTGGAAGGGTCTGAGATCCTACCTTATTTGCGAGCTAACACGTTAGCCTCTCACAGCTGCATGGATGCTGGCAGAAAACATGAGGATCCTTGACCAGAGACAAAGGACATCATTATTCATGGCACAGCAAGCTGCATGAACATCAGCATATTTGTGTCAGATCCTTGTCCCCAAGTCTCGCGGCAGTGATGCTGATAGGCCCAGGCATGCACCTGAGTGTGCAGGGGATTGCATTACAGAGAAGGACCCTGAAAACCCAAATCTTTTATAATACGCAGCAAGCACGAGGCCTTTTGCTCCAGAGGGAGACACTATATTTCCCAAGGCTGTCCATGATACAAACTTCCTTAGAAGGGAGTCCATAACAAAAGTTCAAGAGGACCTCAGCATTCGGGGCATGACACACCCACGGAAAATTCTCTCAACATTGAGAGAGCATGGTCAATAGGCATTATTAGTAAAAATAGCTACTGTTTATGGGGTGTTTATATGAGCCATGTGCTGTGCTAAGCATTCTATTAAGCTCCTTATTCCTCTCAACACGCTAATAAAAACATTAACAAATTCATAGGAAAATAGTTTTAGAAATGAAGACTTTCAGCATACAAATCTATAACAGCAACCACGGAGATTTTGGAAACACACAGAAGCATTAGAGCATCTCAGGGAATGGCTAATCTATTAGCTCCACTCTCACTCCATGTGCTCTCCCTGCTGCTGCCTCTCCCTACTTCTCTCCCCAGCTGGGCAGAATATCGCTGTCCCAGCCCTGAGCTCATTTGCTGAAGTTCCGGCCAGGCTCAGAAAATGATTAAGAATCCCTGAATCTAAGGGCCAGTTCTACGAAAAAGAACATGATTGGTCCAGCTTTGGTCACATGACTAATTAACACTTGTATTTGTGTTGGGGAGAGAGTTTTACAGTAATATAAAGAATAATCAGTATTAATAGATAAAGAGGTATACTTTATTACAAATACTTAATTTAAGGTAAGTAGAGATATTGTGGTCCCACTTGTAGTCTGTGTCTTCCAGTGGTTGTGAACTCCTCCAGAATAAGGATCATATCATTTGATAGAATTATGATCATACTGAAGATATAAGGTTGACCCTTGAACAACACTGGCTTGAACTGCCCTAGTCCACTTATACACAGATTTTTTCCAATAAATACAGTAGGCCTTTGGTATCCGCAGGTTTCACATCTGTGGATTCAACCAAGCTCAGACAGAAAATAGTATTTTTCTGTTTACAACCATGGTTCCCAACCACAGAAAGAAAATACCATTTTTGGTCCCCAATTGATTGAATCTGTGGATGGGAAGGGTCTATTATAGATTCAAAAGTTATATACGGATTTTTTACTAGCCCGAGTAAGCACTCCTAACTCCGCCCCATTGTTCAAGGGTCCATGCGTGCGTGCGTATGTGTATGAATTTTCCTGTCGCTAAGATTTTTTTTTAATATTTTATTTATTTTATTTTTAGAGAGGGGAAGGGAGGGAGAAAGAGAGAGAGAGAAACATCAGTGTGTGGTTGCCTGTCACATGGCTCCCACTGGGGACCTAGCTCACAACCCAGGCATGTGCCCTGACTGGGAATTGAACCTGCGACCCTTTGGTTCGCAGCCCGCACTCAATCCACTGAGCTACGCCAGCCAAGGCCCTGTCGCTAAGATTTTTTTTAAAATGCTTAATGGTTTCATATTATTCCAACTTGAAACATTTTTGCAAGCTACTGAATCACTCTGAATATTTAGATTATTTCCAATTTTTCATTATTATAAATAACACTGCAAGGTCTATAAATCGTAAAAGTCTTAGCTACAAATGTGATTAATTTTTCTTAGGATAGATTCTTAGAAGTGAAACTTTGGCTATTCACTTTTTAGAGTTTTCATAGACATTATTAAATTGCTTTCCAAATATGTTGTACTCATTTACACTCCTGCCAGCAGCATGAGTTGCCCGAACCGCACATTTGATAGCATTAATAATAACTTTAAAAAATCTTTAATGGTTTTCCTTAACTGGTGAGATTGACCTGTCCTTTCTTATTTATTTTCCATTTTTAAATGGCCATTTATATTTCCTCCCCATGAATGATTTGTTAAAGCCCTTGCTGGCGGGGATCAAGTGTTGTTCTTTTAACGTGCTCCAGTGGTTAGAATGGTGCTTGTTACGTAGCTAACGTTCCCAGAGATTTGAAAACAAATAGGTGTGAAAATCTAGTGGTAACTGTTTAGACACTTGAGAATAATCAAGCCACTAAAAACTATTGTGTACCATTTGAAGACCTACAAAATCTGTATTAGCCTCGCAACTACGGTGTGTTACTTTCAGCATTTTACCACGTGGAGCAAAATCTGGAGTAAATGAGGTCTGAGAGGGATAAATAGAATAGTAACAACAGTTCTACCCTAGAAGAGAAATTCCGTTGCCCTGAAGAGAGGGACTAAACCAACTTAGGTTCCTCCTCCTGTGCACTAGATGGCGAAGCTGCAGGTTAAGGCCCCAAGAATGAGGAATTCTCTGGACTACACCTCCCAGAAGGCTTTTAATGTGACCAGCTCCCCCAGAATGCTCAGCGGCCGAGTACTTCAGGTCCCAGATTGCTGTGCGGCTAAATGTGACTACATCTCCCACCGACCCAAACGCGCAATGGTCGCTGGCTATCCAGGGTTACTCGGCTGTTGAACTGTACTTCATTGTCAGGAAGCTGGCGCCGGAAGGTTCAAAAACAAGATCCCGCTTCCTACGGGTGGTAACGGCGTGCAGGGGTTGGGAAGGGGTGGTGGGCGAAGCGGAACCGCTCTGAACCATGCTACTGAATTGTGGGTCCGTATCGGAAGAGGCCCGGCTTTGCGGAACCTCCGGTCAAGCAAGCGGTTGGAGGGGTATTTGCGGCAGGTCAAAAACTACATTTCCCAGCATCCTCCCGGCGCCAGAACTACCTTGCCCGAAAGCCTGAGCGTGATTCATTCAGCCTTTCACTTCCTCCCTCCAACCAGGACGCGGAGGATATGTGGAGTCGTAGTATTTGGCGGCTCCTGCAATCTGAAAGCAGCGGGGGTCGACAGGTTTCAACCCCCTGCGGGCGTTTCTCGCGGGCATTGCGGAGAGGTGAGAAAAGGCGCGGTGTCACCAATGTCTTGAGTGCGCTCTAGAGAGACGGTGCTCGTGCCTGGGAGGCGAGGATGCCACGCCCTCCTGCCCAGCCCACTCTTGGCCCTGGAGACCCTGCTGCCGGGTCTCCCCCCGGGGAGGCAAGGGCCGCGAGGAGGACGGTCTTCCTCTTCTGAGAGCGAGCTTCTGACGGCCTGGGTTTGCTGCCGGGCCATACCATTAGAGCCCCGCCAGGCTTCTCTCTGAGCTCCAATTCCCTTTTTACCGTCAAGTAAGACCGGTAATTCCCATCCTCTCGTAGATATGTCAGGAGCGAGGAAGCAGAAGGTAATCGATGTCTGGGGAGTCCTGATTTCTTTCGTGGCCAGTTCAAATTTAGGCTTATGTAGGTGCTGGCCTCGAGCCCAGGTTTTTGGTAGACTGCAGCACAGGCCTGGTCCGCTTTATTCTCTAATTTTCAGTATCCTGCAATAACGTAGTAGCCATTCACAAAACAGAACGTGAATGCTGGAACCTACAGGTGTTGAACTAGTTGGCACCCCTGTTAGTGTGACCTGAAGGACATCTTACTTTATTCTGAGAGACGTTTTCAGAATTCCGCCCTCCCCCCCAATCTCTAAACTCCTTAAGGTTGTCTAGCGAGTGGGCACTTGGTACTATCAGCATTCTCTGTTCACCTTGAATCTTAAGCGCCAGGTGAAATGACCCAGCCAGTGCCTACTGCACTTTGTGTTGTTTTGCTCATTGCTTCCTTTTTCTCAGAGTTGTTTATGCCCGGTAAGAGGGCTGTTTAGCTGCCAGGGCCCTTCACGTCTTTGAGTATATATTTAGGTGTTTAGCATGCATACGCGCGGTAGATGGCCTTTACAGAAAAGGAGGTAGCGGTTTTTTTGAACCCTGGAAAATCACTCCAGTCTCAATGCTATCTGTGTAAACTTTTGGAGGTGTACGTTGTTTACATGCTCAAATGAAAACAGTATTAAACATTTTTAGAGAATGAACTTTGAAGTACATATAATACTGGAAAATACATCACCATAAGTAAACGAAGTTTCAGTATGTATGTTGTTACTCCACTTGAATCGAACTGTTGTCGAAGAAACCTTAATGTGGCCCAGTGGTTAGAATGGTGCTTGTGAAAGTGTTCCCTAACTCTTTTTCATCATTTGAATTGGGTTTATGTTTAGATTGGTTTTTCAATAAATTACTTTATTGTTGTTCAATGGCAGTTGTCTGCATTTTCTCCCCAACACTCCCCCACACCTATGTTTAGATTCTTGCCTACTAGTCTATAAAGTCAAGAAAACACAGTGTGTCTGGTTTTGCTCATCATCCCCTGTGCCTTAAAATTTGGGAATTTATTGTGGCTCAGTTGGTTGGGCATCCTCCCGCAAAGCGGGAGGCTGCCTGTTTGATTGGTTTGATTCCAGGTCAGGGCACATGCCGGGGTTGCGGGTTGGGTTTGGGGTGGAGGCACATACAAGAAGCAGCCAGTTGATGTTCTCTCTCATATTGATGTTTCTACTAGCCCTCACTTTCTCTCTTCCTTCCCTTCTCTCTAAAAATAAGTATTTTTTTAAATCGGGAATTTATTTAAACAGGACATATATTTTAAAAATGTGAAACCTGTCCCAGGAGTTTGTGTTAAAAGTAAATAGTCCAGCTTTTAAAATAAAATTCATTAATTCAAAAATAAAATATTATAATCCAACTGTTTGCTAGCACTGTTCTAGATATTAAAGATACAGTGATGAAAAACAGAGTCAGGGCCTCATGGAGCTTATGTTCCGGTTCAGAGAGACAAATAGTAAGCAAGATAATTTCAGCTTAGAACTGAGAACTGTGTGGGAAATAAACTGAATATGTAAGAGTGGGAGTACAGAAAGCTACTTTGCATGGGCAGATAGGTATAAAAGTTTCTCATGAGTGTATAAAAGACTTCTGAGCACTGAGTAGAGTTGGGCAGTTTCTGTTCTCCAGTAATTAGAGAAGTGGCAGTGATATTCAGAGCTTTTGTATGTACTTTAGACTGACTCTTTTAAGATTTTATTTATCCATTTTTAGAGAGGAAGGGAAGGAGAAAGAGAGGGAGAAAAACATCAATGTGTGGTTGCCTCTCACACACACCCTACTGGGGACCTGGCCCACAACCCAGGGATGTGCCCTGGCTGGGAATTGAACCAGCAACCCTTTGGTTTGTAGGCCTGCACTCAATCCACTGAGCCACACCAGCCAGGGCTAGACTGACTCTTAACAAACTATTTCCGAATACTAAAAGAAGGAAAAGAAACATTTATTGAATGTTTGCTATGCCGAATGATGTTGACACTTTTGGATAAGACGGGCTCAGAGGAGTCAATTATCTACCCCGAAATTACAGAATTCCTAAATTGGGGAGCTGAAACTGTATTATAGATGGGGAAGATGCTTCAGAAACTAAAGCGTAAGGCTTCCATTTGTTACTATAAGAAATAAAAATGCTGTCTTCTCTTTTCAGATTTCTTTACCACTACAACCAAGGAAGAATATGATACAAGGCGAGTGGACATAACTCCTTTAGAACAAAGGAAATTAACTTTTGATACCCATGCATTGGTTCAGGACTTGGAAACTCATGGTGAGAAACATGGGTATCTTCTGAAAGAAGTAAATTAACACCACTCATAATAAGTTATCTAGTCAAGACAGTATCACTATTAGGAACAATTAAGTGTCACTAAGTATAAGTGCCATCAATACAATGGCACTTATTTTACAGTCATAAAAATGGTATTACTTGAATAAAATACGAGAAATGCTAAAAGTACATTAAGTGAAAAAAGCATTATATAAAATTACATGTGTAGAATGATTTCTAATTATGTAAAAAGGGGAAAAAAATAAAATAAAAACCACCTGTAGCTTCTAGGCTGACACTGAAGTCCATGTAGAAGTACAAGGACAATGTTTAAGAAGAGCAAAAAAGAAAAGAACAAGCACCGCAAAATGACCAGATTATCAAAACAGTCTTTTAAATTATGTGATAGCACATAGAAAAGTTGATTGTAGAATGGGATTCAGATACACATATGGGTTTAGCAAGCAAATTTAAAGGCAGCATTACAAATTAGGAAAAGGAAGGACTATTTAATAGATGAGTTATAACTTGACTAGCTGGCCATGTGTGCTCCGTGATATTTCTAATCACATAGAAATATATATGACTCCACTTACTGAAAAATAAATTCTAGATTGACTAAAAGCTAAGTGTAAAGAACTGAAAGAAAACTATAAAAAATACTAGAATATACAGTATTTTTAGAAGAAGCAAGACATAAAACTCAAAAGCAATGAAAGTAAAGACAGGTCTGGCTATAGAAGTATTTAAATCTGTATCTCAAATGATATCCATAAAGTTAAAATTGTTAGCAACACACATGACAATGAGCCTGTTGCTTTAAAATTCAAATAGTTCATATGAATCAAGAAGAAAAAGTTAAGCAATTTTAAACATAAATGGGCAAAAGTTATAAATGAACAGAAAAATATCAATAACCGATAAATATATGTACAGATGCTTGACCAAGGAAATGCAGACTTTAAGTACAAATTAAAACAACAATGCAATACCATTTTTTATGACAATTATATGCTCAAAAATAAAAAAAGACCAGTACTATCCAGTGTTGATGTAGACTGGGGAAATGGATCAGTGGGAATCAAAGTTGTAGAGTGCTTTCAGAGAGTAATTTTGCATAATCTGTCAAATTTTTAATTGTAAAGATACTTATAAAAGAATTTATAGGGGAAGTTATTCAGCTGTCTATTCTGATAAGAATGTGCACTTTTTAAAAAATATAAATACCTATTTGCTGCCTACAGGATTTGACAAAGCACAGGCAGAAACGATTGTATCAGCATTAACCACTTTATCAAATGTCAGCTTGGATACTATCTATAAGGAGATGGTCACTCAAGCTCAACAGGTAATAGTCTCATTTTTATCACTTAACTGCATCTCTTGTCTTACTACTAACCTCCCAGACACACTTGCATCTTCCTTATTGTTCTCTCTAAAGGGATCAAAAACAAAAAAAAAACCCTTTAGTAAAAAAGTCAGCATCTAGAGGGATTAAGGTGTTAGAACAGTCATAATAATAATGGTAACACACAGAATGAAATTTTACCAAATTTTTCACTGTAAGATAATTGCATTATTTGAATCATGAGACGGTGATATTAGTGAAATAACTTTTCCCTGTTGAAAGCCCTCCACAGTAGAAGAGTTAACCCTTCTATATAAAAAAAAACATGCCCTGGCTGGTGAGTGGATTGAATGCCAGCCTGCAAAACAAAGGGTCACTGGTTCAATTCCCAGTCAGGGACATGGTTGGGTTGTGGGCCAGGTCCCCAGCAGGAAGGGGTACGTAGGAGGCAACCACACATCGATGTTTCTCTCCCTCTCTCCTTCCTTTACCTTCTCTCTAAAAATAAAATCTTTAAAAAAATATTTTAGTGCAGTCATGTGTATATTATTCTTAATTTTCACAAACTTAGAAGGCTGGATGGGACTTACATAGCTGGGAATGACTTCATAAATCATCTGGCTAAGATGCTTTAATTTGACTGGCTACACAAATAATGCCATTTACTAAGAACTTAGGATGTGAGAGGCACAGTGTTGGGGATTTCTCACATGATATTTAACCCCTTTAACAACCTTAGAATGTAGGTGGGATGATTCTCTTCCGCCACTGAAGAGATGAGCAGAGAGGTTGAGTATTTGCAAGAGCTGTCACCATGGTGCTGTGGACAAAGGCAGTGATTTTCTGTAAAGGACAGAATAAGTTCAACTGTGGAGTAATTCATAGTTTTTCATCATGAGTTAATTCATTATGTTTAAGAATATTTTCATATATTTTTTTAATTTTAATTTTTCAAATTTAGGCTTCCTTTCTTAGATAAGTATTTCCTAGCAGAGAGAAATTAGGGGTTCTTACGTAAAATTAGAAGCTCTTGCTTAAAATTTCATTATATTAAAGGTCATGACTCAAAAGCTTTTTAAAGTTTTGTATGATAATTTCTAATTCAGCATTCAGAATTAAAAACATTCAACCCTTGGATTTAACTTACCTATAAATTTGTGTGTGTGTTATTTTAGCTTAATTTATTCAGAATCATAACAGATTACTAATTCACTAAAAAGAAAGCTAGTCATTTAATTCTCCCAAACCTCTGAGCTGTCCTGAAACAGCTAATTGAGCCACTGGCATTTTTAATAAGGAAATATATTCTTAAATCAGAGTTTTAAGTTTATACCTATTATATATGTAGTGGTTTATATTACCTATTATATAAAACTCTGGTTTGAGAAATGTTTATGCTGCCAGGACCATTTAATCACATATTCAAAATACAGGATTGGATGTAGAAATATTACTACTAAACTTTTGATTTTTTATTATTAGTGTGTGAAATTAAAATCCTGTTCCACCCTTGAGCCTAACCCCTTGCTGACCCCACCTCTAGGACAGAAAACACACAAAGATGTCATGAAAGATGGGGCTGGGGCTCAGGGCCATCAGACAGACAAACATCGTATTGATCCCGTCAGGAAGGGCCATACTGAGCCAAGTCTGCTCAATCTGAAAATAGTTACACTCCGATTCATTTAAATCTGAACTGTAGTCATATTCTCTGGTGGCTCCACATTAGTTACAATGATTACACTTTCAATAGATTTGACTACTTAATACTGGATTATACTTTCCCATTTCACATTTTTGAAGATGGACATGTGTGCTGGGTCACGAGTGGTCCTGAAAGGCGGACAGGGAGGTGAGAAGAGGCTGTTGGGGTCACAGCACAGCTCCGTACCTCGGGTTCAGACTCCACAAGACAGTTAGAAAGTTCTGTAGAAGGGGCTGTGTTAGTCCTGTTGCCCCAAAACATCATTGTGAAGTTCCGAAGTATTAAATATGTTATCTCCATTTAAATCTTTAATAAAATGTTACTACTGAGACTATGTAGAGAATATTCTACATATCCCTAACTAATTTTCATGAATATTCAAACAGAACTGCATAAAAGGAAATTAACCCCTGTCCCCAATAATATAGATGAGGGTTAGGAAAGGCATAAGACTCAGGGATGTCTATAGTACACAGTGAAAAATAAATGATTTTTTATGATAGGATTAATATTTAAGGCAAAACTTCTCCACATTAAAACAATTAGTTACACTACCTTGCTTCAGTCATTCATATCCCTGTCTCTGGTTAATCATAATAGCCAACATTCACTGAGTGCTGCATGCCAAGTATTATTTTAAGCATTTGATAGGGAATCTCATTTAATTCTCCAAGCAATTCTGGTAAGGTGTAGGTACTGTTATTATTTCTATTTTACTAATGAGGAGGTCAAAGAAATTAAATAACTTGCCCATAGTCTCACAGTAAATGACAGCATTTGGATTCAAAGCCAGACCTCCTGACTCCAGAACTCACATTTTTAACGTCTCCATGGGACTGTGCCATGTGGGAGTTGTCACTGGAGAGTGTTGTGCATTCCGGGTCCTTTGGAGACTGAGTCATTTCTTGGTCGCCCATCTGAAACTGTTACAGCCTCTGTTTTCTAAGCCAGGTCAGTTTTGAAATAGTCTTTCTTGCCTGTATCGATCAGTAGAGGACTATAACCCCAACAGCGCCCTCCTGGCCACAAACTCTGACCAGAAGGGGAGTTCCACTCGTGATCCTGTTCTTATTTGGGTCTTTTGCTTGTTAGCTTATACACCCTGTTATAGGGGGTCATTTCATGGCTGCATCCTTACTTGCTTTTTCTTTTGGTAAAGAGGGAGAAATAATGAGTCAACAAGCTACCGAGTTTAAGAAGTTTAGTGTTACCCTGGCCAGGTAGCTCAGCGAGTTAGAGCGCCATCCCAGTACGCCAAGGCTGCAGGTCTGATCCCTGGTCGGGCACATACAGGAATCAACAAATGAAAGCACAGATAAGTGGAACCACAAATCAATGTTTCTCTCTCCCCCTCCCTCTTCCCCCTCCTTCCTCCTTCCCTTCCTTTTTCTCAAATCAGTTTTTAAAAAGTTCAGTGTTACATTTTTATTTTCTTTGTAAGTTTGCCTTAAATCATTTCTACAAAAATGTACTTCCCTAGCAAAGCAAATGTTTATAAATCTATCAGATGGGAGCCACCTTTTCTTTCACATATTCTCTGTAGTGCCAGGTATAGGAAAGTTACCCAGAAATGTGTGTATGTGTGTGTTAATTTACTCATGATATAGCCACCAGACATGAGCAAACTTATTTGGATAAAATACAGACTATCTTAAAGATTTAACAAAAATCAACTATATAATAGATTAAAATGTTTAATATTTTCTTCCCTCTTTCATTTTTATGTCTCTTGCTTTTTCTGTTTTCAGCCAAGAGAGACAGTACTGAAATGTCATTTAAAAGCACTAATTAGCCCTGACCAGAGTGGCTCAGTTGGTTGGGAGTCATCCCACAAAGCCAAAGCTTGCCTGTTCAGTTCCATCGGGGCACATGCCTGGGATGCGGGTTCAGTCCCCTGGTCCGTGTGCGTGCAAGACGCAGCCAATCAATGTTTCTCTCCTTTCTGCATCCCTTTCCCTCTCTCTAAAAATAAATAAACTCTTTTTAAGGAAACCACTAATTATGTTATGCTGACAAGGGGTAGTTATTTAAACCATACTTGGACCTATTTTGTTTTACTACCTGACTTCTAAGTCTTATCCAGTACCCTGGCATTTTCTGGTGGTAGAAAATCCCTCAAAATTAAAGCAATAAAAGGTAACAAAACCCTTTCTGTGCAGGCATTAAAAAAAAAAAAAAGTATTCGTTGAGGAACTCCTAGATGTTAGGTAAGCATTTTATGGGGATTCTTTTATAAATATTTCTAGGCATTTATTTCTCTTCACTGGGAAATCATTTTTCTTCCTTGAATCTCCTGTTCCTTTTCATTTCGATATTTCAAATATGTAGGTTTTATATGTTCTGGGGTATTTATCTTTTCTTTGTCTTTTTTTTTTTTAACTTAGCCAAGTGACGTGGTATCTTGTAGCATAAGATACTCTTTAAGTTTCATGAAAACAGTTCCATGTAAGGGGATGGCATTCCACAGATCACTAGGTGATTTTGTTTTTTTCTAGGAAATAACAGTACGACAGCTAATGGCTCATTTGGACTCCATCAGGAAAGACATGGTCATCCTAGAGAAAAGTGAATTTGCAAATCTGAGAGCAGAGAATGAGGTGACAGAAATTTTCAGTTTATTACCAATAAAATAATGTGTCACAAGTAGTCTTCTTGGTGAATAATCGGACCAAATAACAAGTTTATGTGGTTATTAAATAATTATTTACAAGTTTTTTTCTATTTACAAGTTCTTAGGTAAAAATATACTCCTATCTTTAACCATACCTAATCTCTGTCTAAAGCATAGTTTCTTGCATGCTAAAGAATGAGTTGTGTCTTATGTATATAAAAATCATATATTTGAGCTCTGTATACTACATACAGTTTTAGCATAGTTCATAGTATAATGAAAGTAATGTGACATTTTCCATTTTATTTGATTCTGTACTAATTACTTTAGTCATTTAGGAGAAAAATGTGTTTTTATAATTCAGTTGGAACTTTGTTATCCACCGGCTTAATTATTTTTAAATTTAGAATATCAATCATTTTAAAAAGTTGAATACTAAAACAAATACATTTTCTAATGTTTTTATAAGAATTATTTTCTGAATGTAAAGAACTATTCTTTTTTGTCTTTATTTTTAATCAAATCCTGTATTAGAAATCCATACATCATCTAGTTTTTCAGATTTTATGAAAAAAAATTATAATACGGGCTCTTAGTTTAATGCCAATTGTATGTGATCTTTCTTATATCTAGAAAATGAAAATTGAATTAGAAGAAGTTAGGCAACAATTGATAGTAAGTGAAACTTTTCTTCCTATTTAAGAATATTCTATCAGTTTCAGAATATTCATTACAAGATCACTTTTTAAAAATTTATTTTTCTTTAAAGAATGAAACCAGTCGAATCAGAGCAGATAATAAATTGGACATCAACCTAGAAAGGAGCAGAGTAACAGATATGGTAATGTGCTTTTAAACGTACTTTCTTGATTATTTATTGCTTTGTAATCCCTTTTAGTCTTTTTTTTTGTTAACCTCCTGATGCATGATATCCTTTAGTTTACAGATCAAGAAAAGAAACTTATGGAAGCAACCACAGAATTTACCAAAAAGGTAAGCCACTATATAAAAATTTCTCTTGTACAACTCTCCTGCCTTGTGTAACTGCTTTTATGTGTATCGTTTTATAACTTTGGACTTTAAACAGAATCCATGATTTAGCCCTACAGTATCCATGACTTTCTCAGAGCTGTTACAGTTTAACCAGCACTGGGAAAGCTGCCACCAAGTGGATGGTGGTACCTGAGCTGTGACCTGAGTCAGAATCAAGCTTTCCCGGTAGCATACTTTTTAACTAAGTTATTTATATATTAAAAAAATATATTTTTTTTTAAAAGAAAAGAATTCACAATTAGTATTTAAGTGAGTGCCTAGATTAAATTTTAAAAAATTAGAGTAAATAGCCCTGGCTGGTGTAGCTCAGTGGATTGAGCGTGGGCTGGGAACCGAAGGGTCCGGTTCGATTCCCAGTCAGGGCACATGCCTGGGTTGCAGGCCAGGTCCCCATGAGGGCCATGTAAAAGGCAACCATACATTGCTGTGTCTCTCCCTCTCCGTCTCCCTCCCTTCCCCTCTCTCTAAAAATAAATACTTTTTTAAAAAAAGAGTAAATATTTGAGTGCTTATTATATGTCAGATACTCTTCTGCTTGCTTTACTTCTGTCTGTTAAGTTCTTTCACCCTTGTACCCACCTCTGTGAGGCAGGCAGCTGTATTCCCATGTTACCAATTTAAACATGAGGCACAGGGATGCTAAGGTCACACAGCCAGTAAGTGGTAGAGCTGGGCTATGAACCTGGATTGTAAACCCTGTTCTCATGACACTGGTTACGTTCTCAGTAATCCTAAATTGTCATAATTAACATCCGTGGCTTGAGTAAAACTCAGCTTTCTGGCTTAGCCTAGTCCTTTTCTAAAAAATTGAGAGCCATTTGGTCTGCATTCAAACAGAAGAGACAGCACTGTTTCTTGCTTCCAATATTGTAGAAGGGCCCCTTTGTCCTTCTTAGCATCCTATTCTCTTCTCTGTCTTCTTGGCCAGATAAAGGAGATTAGGAAATTTAAAATTCGTCTCGCCGCTCACTTCTGAGCTCTAAGTGCCATTTTCTTTCTCTTCCTACTCCCTAGCTCCTGCACACGCAGCATTCAGTGTTGTCCAACAAACATTTCTGCCATTTCCTTCCACGTTGGTGCCAGTTCACATTATAAACCTGGTTAGGGTTCTTTTTCAAAATATATTTGAATTTTTAACTATCTTACCCTAAGGACTTTTTATACATAAAATTATAGTTCAGTGACTAAAATTTTTTCCTCTTAGTTTATCCTCTTACATATTTAAGTCTCAAATACCTTACTATGAGGCTTTTAGTAGAATGTGCCCAGAATGTGATAATCTTAATAAATGGTCTCCAAGTATTAAAGTAGAAGGAATATTTTTTTGTCAGTTTGTAATGTTCACATAATGATTTTTTTAAAATATCACACTGCTTTTACTATGTTTCCTCAATTAAGACTTTTGTAATACACAGTTCACCCATAAATAAGGATTTCTAATGTAAATATTTTTGCCAATATACATAAGGACAAAACTTAATTGTCTTTATTCTTATTTGCTACAGGATACTAAAACCAACAGTATTATCTCAGAGACCAGTAATAAAATTGACACTGAAATTGCTTCTTTAAAAACACTAATGGAATCTAACAAGCTTGAGACAATTCGTTATCTTGCAGGTAAGGCTGTCAGAGAAAGGAATTATTATCGTTTGACTTTCAGACCTGTCAGCTCCTACCAAGGTAACGCTGGCCAGCACAGAAGAAGAAAATGGAGGTGCTATCACAGGTTTCCATAATTGCTTGGTCCCTGCAGTGAGTGAAAAATCTAAGTCTGATAGGCAGTAAGTTCAGGATATAAGTTTAACAGGCAGCTCTGCAACTTACTAAGAGGAAAAAACTTATGGATGTCCAAGAAATATATAAACACAACTACAAAATGATACGAAAAAAAACAGGTATTACACAATGAAAAAAAAAATGTTATTTTTATTGGCTGTGCTCTCCCATCAGTATTTGAGTGGATTTAAGGGGAAGCATAACTAAAAAATATATAGGCCATTAAAAGTCACAGCAAGCAGCCCTGGCCGGCGGCTCAGTTGGTTGGGATGTCGTTCCGTACACCAAAAGGCTGCAGTTCCATTCCAGTTGGGGAGAGACAATGATAAGTGTTTCTCTCTCACATCAGTCTTTCTCCCTTTCCCTCCCTCCCTCTAAAATCAATATACATATCCTCAGGTGAGGATTTTTAAAAAATCATAGCAAGCAAAGAGGAAAAATACCTCCTACTTTGAATCCAACTGACTGAGCACAGATACTACCCCAAAATTAGATTATTTGTCCCTTACTGGGCTCAAGTACCATGTGAGCTGAACCAATTATAGGACCCCAAGGAGGTAGGAAGAATGCCCTAGTCAAGTAGTAATTTTTTCCTTTCTTTTTATAAAAAGTAATATATTTTCATTATAAATTGTTATATAATTCAAAGCAATATAGTAAAAGTCTACTCCCTCCTCATTGGTATTTTTACTATTAGTAGTATATATCTTTGTAGGATTTTTCTTCTTTATAAAAACATTACAATTTTTTTAAATAATGAGATCATACTGTATAGACTATAACTTTTAAAAATTTAACCAAATGTCTTGAATATCTTTCCATATCAATAGACATCTTTTTACTAGAAAGCATAGTAATCATTGTATGAAATTGCCA
This sequence comes from Micronycteris hirsuta, assembly GCA_004026765.1. Lineage (NCBI taxonomy): Eukaryota > Metazoa > Chordata > Mammalia > Chiroptera > Phyllostomidae > Micronycteris > Micronycteris hirsuta. Next base: position 56,825 of record PVJI01007763.1, on the reverse strand, counting down.
TAATTTATCTATCCAAACATCTATTGACATTCTGCTACCAGTTTTTCATCATTAAAACCAACATTGCACCAAACAACAACATAATATTTGTGTTTTAGTAAATGTAAACGTATATACACCCCTACATACACCCCTTTGTGCCCTCATGCTAGTATTTCTATGTACATTGCGTTGCATATCTATACTTCTGGGTCAAAAAGATATGCACATTTAAAAACTTTCATATTATTGAACTATTGTTCAAAATAAAATTGCTGATTTATACCATCAGTGGTTTTCTGGGCAGCCACTAAGTGTGAGGCGGCAGTAGGAGTGAAGATGGAGCTCCCAGCCCTCAACGATGCATACCCTCTTTATTCCTACAACTTCAATGGCTCAACTACTCTCTGTTTTAAAATACTGGGCTTCTACCAAAGATTTATTTGAAGAAAGGGTTCTAAGGCAAAAACAAGTTTTGACTACCCCCATTCTAGCAAAGTCTCTGGAGATAATTCAGTGGTAGTGCTTGGGAAATTTCCAAATAGCCCCATTTGGAATGTTTGTTCCCACTTTCAAAATAGATTTCACAGCAATCCAGGTTAGGAACAGCTTCAAATTTCATTACGGAAAGAATCAATATCATAGTTAAAAATATCCTTTTTATACTGTTTGAAGATAGTGATGATCTCCATAAGGCTTTCCTTCAGTAGTGGATACATACAAGGTGGACTGTAACAGACTTAATGGCAATGGCAAAAGAAATTAGCAAGTCGTCGTTTGGAAAATACCTTTCCTAAGTTATCTTACTTTCCTTTTTTCAGTGAGGATTTGCAGCAATATTTCTGAAGGCACTGTCTTTCTCCCCAAATATACCTTTTCCTTCCCCAAATATCTGTTTACTGGTGCTGTTACTGACAAGCCTTTTAGGAAATCAGTCCCACACGCTCAGCAGGTGGGAAGTTAATGTCATGAGAGGATCCACGGGGTCCTAGAATACCTGCCATGTTGCCAGTAAGACAGTAATACTCCACTTACCTGAGATTCACATATTAAACTCAATTATGAACAGAGAGAGTGGAAAAAATACTAACAATAAAGACCAAGCCTTAAAGGCCTTATTTTCCCCAGAGAAGAAATCCTTCTAAAATTGTAAATCTTAATCATTTTGGTTTCCCAGCGTACATCAACCAAGGCTCTTTAAGTTTCAAGTATCATATTTTTAACTTGGCCTAGCTTAGACATGAAGGGGAAATTATTGGCTTACGTACTGAATTCTGGAAGAGCAGAAGTACAGCTGCAGCCCAGGGATAATTGCAATCACAGCCTTCTCTACATCCTAGATTAGAAACATGGCCACCAGTAGCTCCCAGACTCGTATCATTCCAGTTCCACCAACCAAGAAAAATTAGCTCTCTCCTTAATTTCAATTCAGAAAATCCCAGGGAAGGGATCTGAATGGCCCATCTTGAGTCAGACACCACCTTTGATCCAGATCACTGTTGCCAAGGAAACAAGAGCTGTAAGATAATGGCAGTTGCCATTTAACCTATACAGTTAATGTGGCAGATTCTGTTCTGGGCAGAGGAATAATAAAATAATAAACACAGTACTTAAGATGTACCAGCCACGTGCGCACCTGTGCATGTTATGTATCCAGAGGAAGTGTCCTGGACAGTCTGTAGAAGTTAGCAAATTTGAAAGCAGTTTGGGACTGGCACAATGACAGCAGTGAAAGAGAAACTTAAAGAGAAACCACTGTTATGTTTTCTAGTTAAGGAATAAAATGCTCATTAGTAGTCTAAGACAATTTATCAGCCATTTGGGTTAGCAAAGAATATAATCACCTAGGTAGGCCCTGGCAAAGTAGCTCAGTTGGTTAGACACAGGAAATGATCTTATCATTAACCAAGTTTCATTAAGAAGTGGGATCAAATGAGATAATATATAAATTATACATTAAAATTAGGATAGTTGTACTATGAAAGTCTGTTTCTTGTGTCTTTAGTCAAAGAAATTTGCCCTTCAGCTCATATTCTCTATTTTAAAAGTTATGGCTGTTTAAAAATCATAAAGAAGACCATAAAAATCATTCATAATCCTACCAATTAGAAGTCATCATTACTGACATGTTACTGTATTTATTTAGTCTTTTATTCTATGAGTACATGTCATTTTTAATGGCTGTATAATAACCTAGTGTCATAAATTAGTTCTGTTATAGTTAGGTTATTTCCAATTGTTTTCCATGTAAATAATAATGTAATATATTTGTGCATGGGGGTGGGGGAGGGAGTCATGACTGTTCAAACAAACTAGAAACTAGGGAGTCTCTACAAGCCTCACACAGATTCACCTTCTTAAGGAGAACAGGAAGGTTTTCTGTCCAGAATGATGGAACAAAGAACAAGTGGTGTATTCACTGGTAAAGAAGTCTGATGCTTGTGCTGCCATTTCTTCTACCTCACTGAGATTTTTTAAAGGGTTTTCAGTCTCTCTCCGTCCCCCTATCCCCTCCCTCTCTTCCCCTCTCTTCCTCCCTTCCCCTCTCTCTTTGGAGAATGCCCGTGCTTTTTCCCCTTTTTTCCCTAAAGGCATGTACCTTTGCTTTCCCCCTGAGCTCCAAGGCCCTTCCTTTGCCTCTGTAACTGTTTCCTGAGCCCACACAGCCCAGTTGACTCACTTCTTCTACCTCTGTGACTTTCTAAATAAATTTTCACTTGTATTTGAAAAACATTAAGGATTTTCATTAAAATTTAATTTTTATTTAGTTTTTAATATAAATCTTAAGTTATGAGAAAAATTATTTTTAAACATATTAAAAAGGCAAATAAAATGTTCTTCTAATGGATGATATAGGTGAAATAGTTTTTCACTTACTGTAAGATCTGAAATTAGAGGTTATAATACTAATGTTAATGACTTTAAACAGTTTATAGTTTCCAACTGACATATGATTTACATTTTTAAATTACTGTCTTCCTTACTGGGTTTAAAATACAGGAAGCTTGTAAGAATTGGTATCAATCGTGCCCCCTAAAAATACCCTTTATCTTTAGCTTAACTGTCTAGGGAATGAAAAACCTAAGATTGCCCTGACCAGCGTGGCTCGGGGGCGGGGGTGGGTGGGAGGGTTTGGGCATCATCCCACAAAGCAAAATGTTGGCAGTTCAGTTCCCAGTCAGAGCACATACCTAGGTTTGGGGCCAGGTCCCTGGTTGGGGGCGTGTGAGAGGTCACCCATCAGTTGTTTCTCTCACACACTGATGTTTCTCTTCCTCTCTTCTCATCTCTCTAAAAATAAATAAATAGAATCTTAAAAAAAAAAAACCTAAGGTAGAAAACTGGTAGGATTCCCTTTGCTTTTTGTTCATTTACATTGAAAATGACATTATTCTGTTTCTCTGCAAAATAATCTCAAATGAATGACCTGTAACATGGTTTCTTCTGTTCGCAGCCTCGGTGTTTACTTGCCTGGCGATAGCACTGGGATTTTACAGAGTCTGGAAGTAGCAGTGAAACGGCTACACTATGTGCTCCTGCTGCTGCTGATTTCTTAAAACACTGCACCAGGGTAGATATGCTTTGAACACTGAAAGTTGAAGCAAGACTTAATACAACAAGATTGATCAAACTACATAGGTACTAAAAAGAAATGTTTTAGAATAAGATGTATTTTGACTTTGTTTTTATGAATTTTATTATGTTGAAAGGCTGCCATTCAAAACCTGATTAATTTGAGATAGAAGGGTCTTTTGTCTGTATCCTTTGATAGTTCATAGAAATTGAACCAGAGTTTTCTTGTGTTTGCTTGAACAATTGTGTAAATCCTACAGGATTTCTTTGGTTATCTTATGCCTACATATTTTGTTATACAACTTTCCCAGTAACTACTGCACAATTGCTTTTTCATATAAAATAAAATATAAGAAAGTTGTTTGGATTTTAAAAGTGTAGCTGCAGATTGTTTGGGGTTTTTTTTTTGTAATGAACAATTAAAAACAATAAATTTAAAATCTTAAAATGTGTGCCCTAGTGCAAGTGTATGACACTTAATATGAAACCTGTAGAGCTGCTAAATCTTGAGCCCTGATTATTACACATATTTTTTAATTTTTTGAGTCACAAAAACCAGTTTGTCCCTGCTTCATATTTATTGCATAAAATAAAGCTTTTCCTTATGATACTTAAATTCAGTAAATGTCTACTGATATATAATGCCTACTCAAGAAACCCATACTTTTGTTTTATTGCTATTGGGTCAACTTTATGTTTTTCCTTATAGTATTTATTAATAGTATACATGTAATTTCAAAGAAAGAACACAAAATATTTTCAACTCAGACCTTCAGTTTTACCCAGATCGAGAAGCCAAGGCCAGGAAGTGCCAAACATTTCAAAAGATTTCATAATGCCTTGGCAATAGCTTTAAAAGTTCGATAACCATTACTTATTCAATATATTAAAAAGAACTCCATCACTGCTTAGTTATAAACAGGGAGTTTGAAGAGCAGAGCAGTCGAAGACGAGCCCATATGGTCCAGTGAGTGGGAATCGGAGGCTTTCCAACTAAATTTTCTTCTAACTGCTGGGTCGTTTTCAAAACAAAATTCTTTTAATATTTTGTTACATTCTGATTCATTTCTATTTCAGAATTCGCTTGCCTAAGAAAATTCTTGGTACATTGTAGATAAATTTTTATTGGACTAACAAATATAGACCAAAAGGTTCCTTTGTAACAAACTCTACAATGCATTTGTTCACTGAATAAATAAGAATAGCAGACAGCATAACATGCTGGTCCCCACGTGCACAAAGGTGAATACAGTTTTGTTCTTATGGAACTGACGATCTTAGTGGAGAAGACAGACAGTAAACAAGTAAGTAAATGACTGGTCTGTTACAATTGAAAGTTTAATAAAATTCTGAGCAGGCGTCCTTCCCTCCATGTGAAAGAACTCCAGCAGCTAACAGTGCTGTCGTCCGTCCCCCCCATCCGCCCTGCCCCAGGTGAAGTGAGCTGAAAGGAGAAACAGGGCCCGAGCAGCCACTCCGTCCCCACTCCTGTTTGGGATCAGCCTGTTTACACGGAGCGTTCATTCTGTCCCGGTCCCGCGGGATCAGGCTCAGCCTCTGCAGGGTGAGGCCTACCCCAGTACACTATGCTTGGGGCAGGGTGAGTAAGTTTGTCCAATTCTGAGTTTCACTGATAGGGAACTTACTGAACATATAAACATTCTCCAGTATCAGCTTTATCAGTAAACACAGGCACTATTTAGGACTTATCAATCCACTTGTTCTTCATCTTAATTAGATTCACAACCCAGATGGGAAGGAGGGGTGCCATTTACTGGATCTCCTCAAACCTCAACAAATAAAGATGCATATTCCCAGTTCATAGCCATTAATGATAAAATAGATCTGTTCCATCTTTAGGGATTTAGCAAGGTGCTTTGTATCCCAATAATGGAAGAACAGAAGTATATACACCATACCCAATTCCCATTACTTCTAGATCCTGTATCTTTCCCAGGGAGACTGCATTTTGGTGTTTTGGCGTTTAGATAGGTTTTGTTTAGGGACTGTAAATATCTGAAATGAAGAAAAATGAGAGGATTATTACACCTCCATTCCAGCACTTGCACCCACTATAAAACAGCCACCGTTGTATACGCCCGTTTCTTACACTAAACTGAGTTCCCAGAAGTCCTCTGAGCTTACATGAGGTACTCGTAAATCCATGTGGAGTAAGTGATGTGACCAGATCTCAATCTTAATCCAAACTTTTAATATTTTAAATACTTTATTATGGGTATGGTGAGAACATTTCATTTCCAGTTTCTGAGAACACTAAACCTTTTCTGCATTTCCTGAGGTGGTAAGTCCCTAAGAGGATTAGTTACCGTCACCTTGTGCATGGCCTGGACTAGATCCTAACTTGCCCATTCTTACTATTTGGTGACAGTAGGACCAGGCAAAATAATCTAAGGGCTAGTCAAGAGTCAGTAAAAATCTTTTACCATACTTGAAAAACAACAACGCTTAGAAAAATTTAGATATGTAACATCTTAAGTTTTAAAGTTTAAACATTTAAAAGTTTTAAGTACTCTTTAATACAAAGAAAAAGTGAGGCAGTGGAAAGGCTATGGCTCACCAACACTGAAATCAGTAATCATCATTGTGTAGACTAGCGACCATACAGCAATGAGTACGCTAAAAGAAAATACGTGTCAACCTACCTAGTTTTCACAGCAGTCCTCTTGGGCAGGCAGTAGTACCCTCATTTTGCAGCTACAGAAATGAGCTAAGCAAAGTTCAGTAACTTACCAAGGTCACACAGCAGATAAGTGACACAGACTTAAACTCCAAATCTCATGTTCTTACTCAATATCCTAGTAATAGCTAAGTTGAGTCCTCTATCTCAAGAGATGGACAAACTACTGAGCATAGGGAAAAAAATATTAGTTTCTACCTACATACTTTTTAACATCTTTTTTACTTTATTTTTGAGTTTCATTAATATAATGTAGCATAATAAATATATGAGGGGGGACCAAAAAGAACCTGGAATATCTCCGAGAGGGCAAGTCCCTTGTAGTACAGGCTTCCCCCACTGAGTGAGTGTGCTAGGAACCCATCTGTGTCAGTGTACCAACTGGCGTTGTTGTGAGAGGCTGTGTTTGGCCTCACTGAATTGTTTTTGAAGACTTTCTACGTGTTTGCCCGTTTCATGAGGGGTGATTTATGAGCCCACACTGTGCTGAGTACTCAGCAGTTTTGGATCAAAAAAATGGCACAACCCCCATGCCCCACCCTCCCTATGCACCCCATCTTGCCCACAGTGACTCCTTTTTTCCCTGGATGAAAAAAATCCTCAAAGGGTAACGTTTTACAGATGTGGACGAGGTAAAACAAAAAAGAGCACTAAAAGGCATCAACATCAACGAGTTCAAAAATTGTTTTGAGCAGTGGAAAACACATCTCTATAGGTATATTGCATCGAATGGAGAATACTTTGAAGGTGACTGAAGTTTAAATATAATACACAATTTTTTATAAATACTGTTTTTTGAGGGGGGGCCCCTTGTGTGTGTGTATATATATATATGTGTATATATATATATATATATATATTTTTTTTTTTTTGTCACCAATTCCTGGCACACAGCTCCTAAAATCCTTGGAGTCTTCAGAGTGTCCCCCGCCCCACCCCGGAGATGACTGGTAGCTAGGAGCCGCTATATAGCTTCAGAGTGGGGACTGGTTACCAGAAAGACCAAGGCATGATTAGAGAGTTGAAACATTAAGTGCCCCTGACTCCCTACCTAAACCTTCAGGGAAGGGAAAGGAAAGGAAAGGAGAGGAGCTAGAGATTGAGTGCAACCACCAATCGCCAACCCAGGGAACACACCGAGGGGCTGGGAGGGGGACAGACCCAGAGAGGGCATGGAAGCGCCACACACCTCTCACCTTGCCACATGCACCTTCCATCTGGCTGTTTCTGAGATGTATCCTCTTTAATAAACTGGTCATGGTAAGTGAAGTGTTATCCTGAGTTCTGGAAGTCATTCTAGCAAATTATTGAACCCGAGGAGGGTGATATGGCAACCCCCAGATGAACAGCAATTAGAAGTACCCATGACCACCTGGGACTTGCAAATGATGTCTGAAGTGGGAGCAGTTTTGTGAGACTGAGCATGTAACTTGTGGAGTCTAAACCCTGGGTAGTTGATGTCCAAACTGAATTGCTGAACACCCAATTGGTATCCAGACAAATCAGAATTGCTTGTTAGTGTTAGAAAACACCACCTATAACATGATGATAATATATTTTTGTGATTTATAATCAAATACACATAATTGGGGGCTGTATTATAATTTAGACCGAGCTGCTATAATAAATCCAAAATAACAGTGGCTTAAATAATACAGAGGTTTATTTCTCTTACCTACCACCCAAGTGTAACCACTCCAGGGCTCGCCCGTCAGCTCTGTGTACCAGGGGCCAGGGTCCTACTTATCTCACTGTCCTGACTGCCTGCTGTGGCCCTCATTCGCCACGTCCATGACTCACCACAACATCCACATTCCAGAAGAATGGGCAAGAGGTGGGCAAACCCTTCCCTTTAGAGGCATGACCCTAAGGTTATACACACCATTTATGCTCACACTCTATTGGCCACAACGTGGTATCTTAGATGCAAAAGAGGCTGGAAGGTAAGTCCTTATCCTGAGCAGCCATAAGCCCAAGTAAATTCTAGTATTATAGAAACAGGGGAGGATATTGGGGGATGGCCAGGGAACCTGGGCCACAACACTGCATACTTCTCTTACGTTGTTCTATTTCCTGCTGCAATCGTACCGAGAAAGACTGGAGATGGAGCCTTAAGAAAACTGGAGCAAGTATAACAGACAGAGCTAAAGCAGGTTTTATTTAAATGAGTATTCTTGCCTGGCTGGTGTAGTTCAGTGGATTGAGCGCAGGCTGGGAACCAAGTGGTCCCAGTTCGATTCCCTGTCAGGGCACATGCCTGGGTTGCAGGCCGGGTCCCCAGTGAGGGCCATGTGAGAGACAACCACACATTGCTGTTTCTCTCCCTCTCTTTCTCCTTCCCTTCCCCTCTGTCTAAAAATAAATAAAATCTTTAAAAAATAAATAAATAAATGGGTATTCTTAGTAAGCATACATTATGGTTTTGGTTTTTTCCTTTAACAAGCGCTGTTCTCCGTTTTTTGTAAAACTTTCCTGAGTGAATTATTTGGTTGTTACTGTAAAGTTGTCTGTTTCTACAAATTACTGGTCTTACTATAGAGGACATACAGACAGAACCAAGGGGGAAGATGGAGACAGGAGAGGGAGGTGGGTTTGGAGGGGGTGGGGGAAGGGGAGGGGAGAGGATGCAGACAACTGTAACTGAACAATAAAGTAATATAAAAATTTTAAAAAATAAAAAAGTTACTGGTCTTATGTTGCATTTTCTCCCAAGTCCAGATGCTTTTTAAAGTCGAGTCATTTGAAAAGTTAAAAAGTTAAAAAATTAATATCTACTCTAGTAGCAGCAAATAGTCCTCTCTAGCAAGTAAAAGAAATGTAATTCCATTATGATGCTATAATAGAATTTTTAATACTTTTTAATATCTAGAATAATTTTTAACATCTAGTACTGGATTTCTTTTGAATGCTAGACACTACCATATTATATTGTAAAGTTTATGTATCTGATAAATTAATTGCTGATAAATCTAGAATCCTGACTTGCCTACATGAACATCAAAAGGATGTATCAGGAGGGGAGTACAGCCGAGTCCATGGAACTTTAACAACTCCTTTGATGTTATGTAACATATTTCTGCCTTCAGATTTGGAGTAACAGTGCATCAGAGTATTTTTTAAAGAGTTTACATGGATTAACCCATCAATTTTTAAAATAAAAGAGAAAGATCAAGCAAGTTTATTTAAAATTACTTCACTGATTAGTACCTTCTCACAAAAACACCCCCAGAAGACACTTTTTTCTTCGCTCGCCTCTTCTCTTTGCTTGGCTGACAGGAAGAGTCATTTTCCTACCAATGAAAAAAAGAGAGAACCAAATAAGATTTCTATCCTAGACATAGTTTATCTTTCTACATTATCTGTTCCAAAAGGAAAAAAGTAACAATACTAACATTTTCAACTCTGAATTACAGTTCTTTTAGGATTTTGTATAAATAAATCCTTAAAACTGAAGAACCAGTGCATCATATTGTGCTGACTCCCAGGACTAGGAGGCACCTCGAGAAACCACCCAGTACTATCTCGACCTAATATGTCCCCAAAATAGAACACCTTGTTATTTCTGCTTCTAACTTAGACCAGCAATTTTCAACCACTGTGCCACAGAATTTTTAAAACTTGCAATACCTGACTTTAGTCAGGAGCAACCGACCTCTTTTCCCTTAGATTGTCAAATAAAAAATGACAGCAGCCAACACAACAATAGCCATCAGTGTGGATGAATCAAAATTATACCTATTTTTTGGTCAGATCAGTAAAAAATATATATTTTTTGGAGTGCCACAGAATTTTAGTAATTAGTTTATGTGTGCCATGAGATGAAAAAGGTTGAAAATCGCTGACTTAGACGAACATTTCACAGCAGACTGCTAACTGAAATGCACAGTGTTACTATGTCATCTGTATTCTTTGCAAGCCCCACAGTGCTAGAAATCACATTTCCTGGCTCCTCCCTTCCCTCCTCCTCTGTGTTCACACAACGTTCCTCTGCTGCTCTTGTCTCGTTTTCCACTTTGCCCTCCCACCCACTGTTTCTGAGTATTTTTATCCATCATGTTCTTCTCAGGACTTAGCACAGAAGAATCACTTAATAAATGCTATGGGAAGGAGAAAGAGAGGACTAGAAACACAGTGGATGCTCACTAGATGTTAATTATCTTTGAATAATTCTTTCAGTCAAAAATGCTTGCCCCCAGTTAAGCAGCACCGATCTGAATGCAGGGGCTCCGTGAACAGCACAAGGAACGTGTCCAGTGGAGATCCCATGGCTGGAGTTAGTATTCCCCAGGATATTCCTGCCCATGCCTTTGCTAATGAGGTCGGTCAGCTTAACTCAAGCAGTACTGTACAAGCATAGAAGTAAGCTGCCATTATCCCACCACCACCTGAAAAAACAGAACCACATGTCTGTTCCTTCCCCCGGCTCAGCTGCAAACAGGAGAGAGGACTGGATGGAGAATTGGGTAGCCCTCCCTTATAGTGTGGCAAGGCACTGGTGAGCATTGGGTAAGGATAGATGGTCTCTTCCCTTGGAAAAGCATACCAACTAGTCTGAAAACCAATAATAACTGACCTTTCACTGGGAGCTGGCATATGGTACCACTGTATTTCATAGTTTACATATATAAGAAGGTGAAGTAGTAGTATTACCAAACTTTTATGGTTGGCCATTCTTAATTAGGAAACATGGCCCAAAGCATTGCACTAATGACTTCCTGAATGACACCAGTTTGGGAGATCTGCCAGATAAAGTTCATCACACTGAGGCTAACACATAACAAGTACTCAGTAACTTGCTGATGATACAAATGTTGTTATTACAGTAAGTTAATGATGTCACAAATTTAAATTTCAGTACTGTGGGTAAAGTAAGTACCCAGCTAAACTCTGCTACAAATGATGAGGTGCGATCAGAACTGTACAAAGTATTGGGTAAAAGAAGGAGAGATCATGTGTAGTCAGGGGGATTAAGCCAGGGTTCATAGACGAGATGGTTCCTAGAAGAATCAGAGAAGCAGAGTTGACAGAGAGCCTTCCAGGTATATGGACAAAATAAACAAAGGCTTGGTGGTGGGGCAAGTTCAGAAAATATAGGCTACGTGTAAGAGAACAGAAAAAAGTAAAGCTAGTGATGTTTAATGCGGGCTAACACGAGACAATATGTAAGAAAGCACTATAACAACAATTATCAAAACCAGCTATCATTATTATTGTTGTTGTGTTATAAAAAGGCTATTTAAGTGCATAACATAGGTCAAGCTATCCTAAGAAAGTATCATAAGGATTTTTTTCTGGATAAAAATTACACTATTGCAGATTCTGTTACATGTGGAAAAGTCTCAAAAGTACAGCTATAATCAGTTATAGGCTCTGACCAGAAAGTGACTGGAGAATAGACTCCAAAATAAACTAACTTCTCCTACTCTCAAATATGTAGGGCTCTTATACATTTATTTATCCACAGGCTGTTTGTTCAACTTGAACACAGAAAATGGAAAGAAAGGAAGGAGAAAAAAAGAAAATGGTAAGAGGAGGGGAGAATATAATACTATAAATACTGCTAGGCAGGGTTTCTATATGGTATTTCCTTTAACATCAGTACAATGCCATGAGGTAGAAGTTGTTCTCATTTTAAAGACGAGGAAATTGAGACTCGGATGCTTTTGCAGTAGAAAATAAGCAGCACCAAGGTTGCAGCTGCCATTAGAGGTCAGTGACATTGCTCATTTACGAAAACCAGATAACCTAAAGCAGGACAGCACAACACGCCCGGCCCAGAGTGCAGGGACCTTGAGTCGGCTCCCCAGAAAGCCGACACACTGTTCACAGAGAGCGAGGTTTTAAGGAGGACATGCTGTCAAGTATGAAACTGAACCCCACTGTGAGAAGAGAGCTTCTGCAGGGGCAAAGGATATTTTTAAATAGCTCGAAAACTAAAATTCTCTAGGTAGACAATCATTTTAGAATGACTCAAAAGGTATCAGCTTTGGTGACATCCAAAAGGTCTGGGCAGCTGGACAAGGACGGCAGAAGTCCCCCTTTGAGGGACCTGTGCAAGCCAGCAGGGTCCCTGCCCTTGGGTGGAGAGGGAACATGTTTTGAGTAAAAGTGGTTAGTTTATGAAAAAGTGTGTGTCCTCTAGTTCTTCAGCCACACCACGTGGCTGCACAGGCCGGCCCCTCCATACTCAAGTTTCCCCAGGGGTTCAGGGGAGTACCAGGTGAATACTGCAAAAATGAAGAGAATGGATCATTTATAATTAATTATGTTTTTTGGAAAATTCAAACCCAGGAAAGTGTTTAAATTTGTATATGCATAGAAATACACACATGTGTTTCTAAGTGAATAGAATATCATCTAAAATGAGACTTACCAAATCATTAACAGTAGCTGCCTCTGGAGAGTGGAACTCAGTATGGAGAGGAATGTCTGCCCTGTTTTTTTAAATATTTTACAAGCAGCACATATATTATTTTATTATTTAAAAGCGGTTAAAGAGCCCGGCTGGTGTAGCTCAGTGGATTGAGCGCAGGCTGGGAACCAGAGGATCCTGTTCGATTCCCAGTCCGGGCACATGCCTGGGTTGCGGGCCAGGTCCCCAGTGAGGGCCATGTGAGAGGCAACCATACATTGCTCTTTCTCTCTCCCTTCTCCTCTCTCTGAAAATAAATAAATAAAATCTTTAAAAAAAAAATAATAAAAGTGGTTAAAGAGACTAATGATGAGTTTGTGCAAAATAAAATAAAAAAGTGCCCAGAAGTGTGCATTACAGATCAGATTTGAGGTGATGCAGGTCTGGAGCAAAACTAATTCACCCGTGATGACTGAAGAAAACATTTCCCTGTGGAAGGAAAATGTGAAATGTACCCGAAACCCTGCACTCTGTCACGTGAGCTGTCCACAGGCGCCACATCATGGCTGGCTTCACTCCCAGAGAGAGCAAGGGTCAAAGTGTCCCAGTGTACCTTCTGCCTGTTCTACTCTGAGACCAGATGGCCTGAAATACAAGCACCACTAGGATTCTTGCTGTCACTGTCGCTTTATCATGGAACTACTCCACCTGCTATTCTATATTTGTTCTTTGTTTCTGTTTCCATATCAGTTTCTTTTTAGCTCTGTTCTGGATATCTGTCCTTTTCATTTATCACTCTAAGCATTTTTCTAAATTCTAGAGCTATATTCTGAACTCAAAATTAAAAATTCTAGCTGGGAATTATGAAAAGAGCTAAGGGAATGGAATCAATGATTACTCTGCAAGTATTTTTTTTCTTATATGGTACAATAATAAGAACAATAACACGTACTGCACATTTATGAACCAGGCTGCTCTTCTGCCAATACATATATGGATATACACAGGGGTGGGCAAAAGCAGGTTTACAACTGTGAATATGTAAAACACTTTACTCTTGTATGATTATTTATTAATTTGTATTTTTCCATACAAATTACTGTGAACCTACTTTTTGCCCACCTCTGTATGTATATGTGTGTATATATAAAGTTATATCTCTATCTATATATATACACACACATACACACACACATATATATATTCCTTTAATCCTTACAACACTCTAAAAAGTATAAATTTACAACTAAAGCATGGAGAAGTTCAACAACTTGTTCAAAACAAAAAGGATTACAGCCAGGATTCAAACCCAAACAGCCCCAGTCCAAATCTCATACTTCAGCTATTCCTGTATACTATTTCTTGAGAACTACAAATGTGTTAAGGATACGAACCAGTCCGATAAAGTTGGGGACCTGAGTATTGTCCAGGGTCTCCCTGAGTTGATCCACCTCTGCCCGACACTCATCCAGCTGACATTCCAATTGTTCTCTACGCAGTCGTTCATACTCCAGCTGGCCCTGCAGCTCTTGAATAGTCCTGTCAAAAAAGAGTTTGTTTTTAATCAATCTCCAATATAAACTAAATATTATTTTTCATAACAGTGAAAAGCATCCATGCATTGTATTTAAGGCAAGTAACAAAGAATTGCTTATTCAACAAATAAATATTGAAAGTCTGGTATGAACCAGCACTGATCTCAACTTTAGACACTGGGCATACAGCAGCGATGCTAACAGGCCACATCTGCCCTCTGGGGCTTGCCTTCGCAGGGGAGGAAGACAGACAGTAAAGAAAATAGGTAAGTAAATATAGTATGTTGGAAGTTGATAAATGCTATGGGAGAAAAAATAAAGCAACAAAGACTAATATAAAATGTTCCTGAAGAGGGGGTTAACACTACATACACAATAACCAGGGAAGGCCTTAACTGAGAAGGTCTTCTGAGCAAAGTTCTAAAGAAATAAGAGAGAGAATCAAGTAGACATCTAGGAGAAGAGCATTCCACACAGAGGGGACAGCAAGTCAGAAGTATGCCTGGTGACTGGGAAGAAAACCAGAGGCCAATGTGGCTGGAACAGTTTAAAGTATAAAAGGGAGAGTAGCAGGTCAGAGAGGTGAAAGGGGTCCAGAAAATGTAGAGCCTTATAAGGCATAGCAAGGACCTAGGCTTTTACTCTGAGTGAAAGGGGAAGCCACTGGAGAATCCTGAGACACGATAGTAAGAAGCTAGGAAAATTCCTGGGCAAGGATAGAGACACTGAGACTAGAAAATTAAAAAAGGCCAAACAATTTGAACAACTTATAGCCAGCTAGCGGATCACAAGACCTTATCTTTCTTAACTAAGGACACTTAAGAGCAAATAGTTGATACCTCTCCTCCCTAACCAGAGAATACATAGCTTAAATCACCCTCATCTGGGAAATAGAGAACACAGACCCAATGCATGTCATTTGTGCCAGCTAAACCCAAGGACAGATGAAGTCAGAGGAACAAATAACAAAAACTTGGTTAGAGCCAGACAGACCCAAGATAAAAGTGAAACAGGAAAGCAGACCAAAGAGCAATCCCATTCTCCTCTGTACACTCATTTTGGTGCATCAGCCTATAAAAATGCCCTGGAAAGCTGATGAATATCCTGCTGAAACACTCCTCTAAGTTTCTCTCCCACAGAATAAAGATTAAAAAAAAAAAAAACCCTCAAGATAAAATACACCCATGCCCCATCTCAGGCATGAACTTTTACTGCCTCCTAAACCCTAAGGGTCCCCATGAGACTTGCAACCAGGGGAAAAACGGGCAGCGGCAGCTTGTCCTGGGCAAACCCCTTGAACCAAGGCCACCTTTTCTCTGACTTTTCAGTAAGGCAACAGCAATCCCATCTTGGCTCACTCATTTCCTGTAAGGTTTCTAGAGAGCCAAAGCAGAACACCGCCCAGGCTCTCCTGTTGCTTCTTCTACCCTATGGCCTTCCTTTGTTTCACTGCCCCCCCCCTTTAGTAAACACACTCTCAAAATCACCTGGACTCTTGTTGTGAAATCTTTCCTACACAAAGTCAAACACCCACACACTTGAGGCCGGCCTGATGCAGACCCACTCGGGCTGCCCCTCCAGGTAACAGTCTGAGCAGAGAAATGGCATGATCTGACGTAGATTTTTGTTTTGTTTGGCTTCGCTGTTTTTTTCTAATGATGTAAAATTTACTTTGCAAGAAATACACAACTATGAAGTGAACCAGTCAATGAGTTTTGATTAATGTATAAACCTTTGTACAGCTCACCACTACCAAAATACAGAATACGTCCATCACTTTAGAAGTTCCCTCATGCCCTGCCCAGGCAATCCTCCTTCCATAGGCAGCCACATTTCCGGATATCTATCATGTTAGATTAGCTCTGACTATGCTTGTAAATGAAATTGTACATTATATACTTCTGTGTGTATACGTCCTGGCTTATTTCAGTCAACAGTATGTGAGACTTACTGGAATTAGGGTTTGTTTTTTTTTTTAATGATTTTATTTATTTATTTTTAGAGAGAGGGGAAGGAAGAGAGAAACAAAGGAAGAGAAACATTGATGTGTGAGAGATACATCAATCGTTTGCCTCCCATACACCTCCAACCAGAGACCTGGCCTGCAACCCAGGAATGTGTCCTGACCGGGAACTGAACCAGGACCTTTCGGTCTGCAGGACAACACCCAACCCACTAAACCACATCAGTCAGGGCCAGATTTAGTTTTTAAAATGATTACTTTGTACACTGTGTTGAGAACAGACTACGGGATATGGGGGTGAAGGATTAGGGGTCAGTGACAGGAAGCTGAGAGACATCAGGAAGATTTTAAAATAAATGCAGGCAAGAGGAGTGGGTGGGGTTAAGACTAAATTTAGAGAAGTATGGCAACTGTGGAAGGCTAGGATTCAGCAAATAAGAGGAGAAACCACTCCCAGGGTAGAGTACTACACAGTTTTGCTGCATTGTGTGTTTGGACTAACTAATGATAACAACAGAAAACAAAAGGACTTCCCTCAAATCAGTACTTATCCAGTTTTTCTTTACAATTAGATCTAAGATCAGGAGTTTGTACCCAAAAAATAAATGTCTTAAGATGCACTCAACACAAAGTTGAGAATGAATTCTAGAGAAGAATCAAAACTCAGAAGGAACATTACAGTCTCTGCTGATAGGAAACTATATTCTGGCACAAAAGCTAAAGCCATCTCCAAAAAAATTCTGTTCAAAATCATTTATATCAATAATATAACCACTTCTCACCAAAATGTGAAGAGTTAAAAGTTCCATTAAAGAATGTTAAAACTGTAATAATCTTAGATAACAGGTAAAGAGTCATATAGACTCAGGCTCAAATTCTGGCTCCACCAAATTCTGGCTCCACCCCACCGCCCCACCCTTTCTCCTCCTCCCTATGTGACGTTATGAGAGTAATTTAACCTCAATATTGAGTCTCGGTTTCCTAATCCGTGTAGTGAGCCGTTGGAGCTGCAAAGATTTCATGAAGCAATGTATACGAGACGCTTATCTAGTACCTAGCGTGTGGTAGGTAGTGCTCGGAAGTAACACAAGCAGCTGTAGCAATAGTAGAGTAACCTGCTTAGAAGAGAAGCAAAGAAAACCAAAATTTTCATATCATTATCTAGGAAAGAATTGCTCCATTGTGAAGTAGTGTTCTAGACTACAAGGGACCTGAAAACTTTCAGTTAGGTCTTATACTAAAAATATTCTGCATCTCAAAATCCTGTAATCAATATATAGGAAATGAACAGCTAACAAAATGATGTGATTTGCAAGATACCAAGAAGGACGCTGATTTTAAAAAATTTTCTTTTGGTTTTCCACAATGTCCTAGTGTTTAAAATCCCACTGATAGTATTTTGGCTTCAAGCTGTGTCTTCTCTTCAAATTCCCAAGTACCCATGGAAGGATAACATATTAACCCTTATCAAAGATTCCCATGCTACTCTGAATACGTTTACCAGACCTCTCACTGAGTCTATTCAGAAGAGGATGGAGGAACAGGAAACCGGAGGCTCTAAGAGTATGAGCGAGAGAGACCCAACCAAAGGAGAGGGCAGGGAAAGAGGAGAAGCCACGTGCACTGCTCTTTACAAAGCCAAGTTCTGATTAAATCAAAAGTCTCCTCTCCTGTCTCTCTTTGTTCCCTGTCCATTTTGAAAAGAAACAAGCAAGCAAAAGGGCAGTGGGAGAAACACTAGGCACCCTCTATTCCAGCGGCAATTAATTAGGCACCAAATGTGCAGAGAGCCAACTCAGGGTGCAGGAAATAAAGAATGCAACGGCTCACTGCCCTAGTCTACACACAGGAGCATTCTCTGATGAGGCACCACAGTCAGTGAACACAGCAGAGGGCCTCAGATTCACAAGGAAGCAATCCAATTTGATAGGGATGGTTAGAGAATGTGTTGGTTGAAAAGCTTAAAGTAGCTGTAGTCTCAAAACAAATCAACTCTACAAGATGAAAAGAGTTCTGGATATTGGTTGTGCAAAAACCTGAATGTACTCAACACTACTGAATTGTATACTTAAAAATATTTATGATACATTGTATGTGTATTTTACTGCAATAAAAAGTCGAAAGACTTTCTCCATCTGGGGACTTAGGAGGAAAGCAGAATAGGATCTTCTACCCTTTGGTGGGGATAAAAAAGAAAACAAGCTGTTGGACACCAAACCCTCACATGGCATTTAGAGAGATGACTAGAAACAAACCATTAAAGTTTGGAGGACATTACTTTTCAGACTCCAGCTGTTCTTTCTTCTGCTTTAGATCTTCTTCTGTTATCCCTCCCAAGTGTTTATAGTTGCTCTCAGCAATTTCCAGGAGATGTCTCAGTTCTACAATTTTCTTATAGGCTCTCACTGCAAGACAGAGATCAACAGAAACACAGTTTAGACAGGTGGTCACAGGATGCCTATTCTTCCTCTAAAGCCAGTGTCTGTGTGGTTTGGGGAAGCATGGAGGGAGGTGGCACACACATAGAAGGATAAATATCAGTAACAGAATATTTGGATGAACAAGCAATAAAAAAAACTAAATGGAGGATTCCTGCTATTGGAGGATGTGCCAGATTATTATAACTACTAACAGAATGAACAAGAAGGTTTAAAGACTAGCAGTGTTTTAGGACTAGTGGAATATTGCAGGACCATGCATAATCTAGGGTATGTCAAAAATTTAGAAAAACTGAAATATGCTGGATTTATTTAAAACAAATAAGAACTAACTCAGCCCCCAAATTTTATGATTAGTTTCATGTAATATCTACGGAAGAGGATACTAAGAGAAGGAGGTATGTTGAGAGCTGCTTTTAGCTGTTCTCCAACTATCAAACCTATGAATTTTCTATCCTCTGTGGTAGTACTTCTCAACCTGGGGTGATTTTCTCCCCCAAGGGACATTTGACATCACCTGGGTACATTGTTGTTTTGAAGTTGATGGATGGAGGGGAACAGGCTATTGGCATCTCCAGGATGCTACTAAACATCTTAAAATACACAGGAGAGACGCGCTGTGCCACACACACCCCCCCCCCCAAACAAGTAAGTATCTGCTCAAAATGTCAATAATGCAGAAGCTGAGAAAGCCTACTTCACAGGACCAGGCCAGCAAATTAAAGCCTCTATTCCCTTGCACTTACCACTCTGATTTATCTCTCAATAGGTCAGAGCTACAGGTTTAAAACATCATATCAGCTGGGTGCCTTGTTAAAGTGCACACACGTGAGCCCCACAACAGACACATTCCGGAATCAGTACTTAGTAAAAAGCTCCTCAGACAACTCTGATGGGCAGCCAGGTTTGGCAACCGCTGCAACTACTAGCAAACACGTAGAGGGGTTAAAATATCTTACATAAGGAAAGACAGAAGGAACTGTGGCTACTCACTTTATATAACAATTCTTTAATATTTGAAGGTTATGCTTTGAAAAAACTGTTCTATGGGGTCAGTAAGAACTAGGATTAATTGGGATAAGCTCCAGTAAGAGAGATTTTAACTCAACAAAGGAGAAACTTTTCAACGAAAACTGTAAGAGCTACCATCTATTGTGGAGTGCCTATGATGTGCAAGATACCACACCACGTACCTTAAAACATTTTACTCCTCACAAGAATCCTGTCAAAAGATGGAAATGAAAATGTCACTCTGAGCAACAGTGAGTGCCTTGTCACTGAAGGTGATTAAGTGGATGCTGGGTGGCATGTGACAGGAATGTTGAGCCACGACTCAAACCTCAAAGAGTTACAGGGTGCTCCGATACCATGGTCCTAAATACAATTCACTAAAGAATGTTCTAAATTGAGGCTCAGTTCCAGTGAGTCTGGGATGACAAGAAATCCAACCAGTCCCATGCAGGTGCTCTGGCAAAACCTAGTGTCCAAAGAATGGGCCATCTAGTCCTTTGAGTTTCACCCTGGAATAAAATTAAGTGGGGACAAGAAACCAGCACATGGCATCGCATATCGGACATTCACTAGCTGCAAGCACCCCAGCTGGGCACCAGTGAGCGGTACCGTATGGCAAGGTATGAGAGCGCATTTGTATCAGACGCACAGCAGAAAACTGTTCTGGCCATGTTCTTGGTCTTCCCTAAAACAGCTTTTAAAAATTTTATAATTCACTAGCAACGATTCCCTCACAAATATCTCTTACTAAAATAATTTCAGAATAAACTGATATTCTACAAATTGACTGCTCATTTTCTACAGCTGAATCCTTATTAATTCTGAATGCAACCAACAAAAAGAAATCTAAGTGGAAACAACAAAATAAAAGTAGATAAATTGGAGTTCATCAAAATTAAAAATGTTCATGCTGCAAAGGACATCAAGAAAGTTCAAAGACAACCACAGAAGAGGAGAAAATATCTGAAAATCACATACAGGCTTGGGCAAAAGTGAGCATGCAGCTATGAATTCTGTTTTGCACACTCACTATAAACCTCCTGTGCCCCACCCTGTATCTGATAAGGGACTTAAAGCCAGAAGGACTCTTACAACTCAATAATAACAAGATAACAATTCGGTTAAAAAACAGGCAAAGGAGACTTCTAGTCAAGATGGCAGCATAGGCAGACATGACTCACCTCTTCACACAACCACACCAAATTACAACTAAGATATAGAACAACCATCACTCAGAACTGACAGAAATGGAGTTGAATGGCAGTCTGACAACTATGGAATTCAAGAAACCACATCCATCCAGACTGGTAGGAGGGGCACAGACACAGAAGGGGTGGTCCCACATCCATGTGTGGTGGATAAAAATTCAGGACAGATATCTCAGGAGTGAGGAGTCTCAACCCCACACCAGGGCCCCAGCCCAGGGTTCCAGTGCTAGGAAGATAAGTCCCCACAACTTACGGCTGCAAAAACCAATGGAGACTGAGTCAGTGGAAGAAGGTACCAGAGCTCCAAGCAATTCCTCTTAAAGAACCCACACACGGACTCACCTGCTCAGACTCAACTCCCTCTGGGCTCCAGTGCAGGGGTGGCAGCTTGAGAGGCACCAGTGGCGTGCAGGGGGAGGCTGAGGTGTATGGCATCAAGGCAAGCAGAGGCCATTGTCCCTTTTCTGGGCCCTCCCCCCACAGAGCCAGCAGACAAGTGCCATGTCTAGGATTCCATCAACCTGGCTGACACTGTTTGACCCACCTTGGAATCCCCAGAGACTCCACCCCACCCAATTTACAGTCCCACCCAAGCTGCTTTTCCATATGAATGGCTGGCCTTGGATCATGCTTCAGAACTTCCTAAACCCTCTCAAATAAGGAGCAGCTGGCCTCAGTGAGCCTCAGGCCCAGAACTAGCAGACTAGATTCACAGGTTGGCTTCACCTAGAAATCTCCACACCCAGCACAAAAGTAGCAGCCATCTCAGATTGCTTTACAGCTCGGGCAGGGTGGTTCCAGGCAAAACACAGGTGGGGGGTGATCTTGTCCAGCACCACCCGGGAAACCCCAGGCTCCAGTGTACCCAGTGGACAGCTACAGATCACAATGGGGCACAACGATGCTGCCCCTGCACAGCTGATCCTCCACACAGGACAGAGGTTGGTAAGTGGTCACAGCCAGTCCTTGCAGCTGACTGGCCTGGGTAAATCCCTCCCATTGATCTGCCAACAGCAATCAAGGCTCAACTACTAAAAGAAGGTGTACTCAACCCACACAAAGGGTGCACCTCGAGTACCCAGCTTGGGTGATAGGGGAGACTGTGCCACTGGAGCCTACAGGACACCTACTACATTAGCCACACTACCAAGACACGAAATCAACACAACTCTACCTAATACATAGAAACAAACACAGAGAGGCTGGCAAAAGAAGGAGACAAAGAAACATGGCCCAAATGAAAGAACAGATCAAAACTCCAGAAAAAGAGTAAAATTAAATGGTAATAAGCAATCTATCAAATGCAGAGTTCAAAACACTGGTAATAAGGATGCTCAAGGAATTTAGTGAGGACCTCAGCAGCATAAAAAATATCCAGTCAAAAATGAAGAATACACTAACTGAAATAAAGAACAGTTTACAGGAAAACAACAGTGGAGTAGATAAAGCCAAGAATCAAATCAATGATTTGGAACATAAGGAAGCAAAAAACAACCAATTCATAATAATAATAAGAAAACAGAATCCAAAAAATGAGGATAGCGTAAGCAGCCTGTGGGACAACTTTAAGCATCCAACATTGTCTTCATAGGGATGCAAGAAGGAGAAGAAAAAAAGCAAGAAATTGGAAATCTATTTGAAAAAATAATGAAAGAAAACTTCCCTAATTTGGTGAAGGAAATAGACATGCAAGGACAAGAAGCACAGAGAGTTCCAAACAAGATGGACTCAAAGAGGCCCACTCCAAGACACATCATAATTAAAATGCCAAAGGTTAAAGATAAACAGATGGGAGGGGAGGTGTGGGAGAATGGGTGAGAGGATTAAGAAGTACGAATAGAGCCCTGGCTGGTGTGGCTCAGTGGATTGAGTGCTGGCCTGTTAACCAAAGGGTCACCAGTTCAATTCCCAGTCTAGGGCACATGCCTGGGTTGCGGGCCAAGTCTCCAGTACAGGGGATGCAAGAGGCAACCACACATTGATGTTCCTCTCCCTCTCTTTCTCTAAAAATAAATAAATTAAATTTAATTTAAAAGTTTTTTTAAATATTTTTTAAAAAGAAGTACAAATAGGTAGTTATAGAATGTAAAGTACAGTATCGGAAAGGGAGTAGCCAAAGAATTTACAAGCCCCATGGACATGAACAAGGGTGACAGGATTGCCTGAGGGAGTAGGGTTTGCTGGGTGGTGGGAGCAAAGGGAAAAAAATCAGGACAATTGTAATAGAAAAATTAATAAAATGTAGTTAAAATTTTTTCTTAAATAAAAATAGGCAGAGGATTTAAATACACATTTCTTCAAATAAGATATACAAGTGAGGTCATGAAAAAATACTCAACATCATTAATTAGGGAAACACCAATCAAAATTACAAGATACCACCTCACACTCACTAAAATAGCTATAATCAATAAAAAAAAACAATAACAAATATTGGAAAAGAATGTGGAGATACTGGAACCTTATACTGCAGGTGGGAATGTAAAACAAAGCAGTCGCTTTCAAAAAGAGTTTGGAAGTTCCTTAGAATGTTAAAAATAGAATTATCAGATGACCCAGCAATTCCAACTCCTAGGTATACATCCAAGAGAAATGAAAATATATGTCCACAAAAAAATGTGTACACCAATGTTCACAGCAGCAATATTCATAATAGCCAAATTGTGGAAACAACTCAAATGTTCATCAACTGACGAAAGACTGGATATATAAAACGGGGTATATCCATGCAAGAATATTATTTGGCAATAAAAAGTAACGAAGCACTGATCCATGTTACAATGTGCATTAACCTTGAAAACACTGTGCTAGGTGAAGGAAGCCAGTCACGAAAGACCACATATGGTATCATTCCACTCATGTGGCATGCCTAGAACAGACAACTCTGTAGAAACAGAAAGACTAGTGATAGCCTAGGATGGGGTTTGGGGGAAAAGGAGGAGTTTGCAGAGGTAATGGGAAGTGACTACTAATGGTTGTGACGTTTCTTTTTGGGGTGAGGTAAATGTTATAAAATTTATTGTGGAAATGGTTGCATAAATCTGTGAATATACTAAAAAAACATTAAA
Source organism: Micronycteris hirsuta (assembly GCA_004026765.1). NCBI lineage: Eukaryota > Metazoa > Chordata > Mammalia > Chiroptera > Phyllostomidae > Micronycteris > Micronycteris hirsuta. The sequence goes on along the minus strand of PVJI01007763.1, from coordinate 33,000 downwards.
TAGTGCGCCTTAAATGGGTAAACAGAATGGTATGTAAATTATATCTCAATAAAGCTATTTAAAATAAAGCTGTCAGGGAATTCTGAAGATCTCACTAACTCTGAGCCTCGCTGTGAAGTGGTCTAGGTGGCTCTTTCTTGGGAGCCTTTCAGCATCTTCAGGTCTGCCCTTGGTTGCATTCATCAGAAAAGAGACTTCCACCATCCCCTGGAGAATAAGGTTCTGCCTGACAGTGTGCTAGGAGTTCATAGAATTTTATTTAAATGCAGACATCAATTAGAAATTTTCCTCAGAGAATATATTTTTGGTACAACTAGTTTTTCCTGCCAGAATACCTGAAAACACTTTCCAGAAAGTGATGAAGCCTCTGATGTCTGAATCCAGTACCCAAGCTCTACCCACTTTACTACAGCTGCCTTTGTTCTAGTTAGCCTCAGTTCAAATAGATCCTTCTCATCTTTCCTGTAGGAAAGAGCTCCATTGAAATAGTTCTTCTCATCCATTCACATGAACCATGGCTCTCTAGCCAAACAGCACAAGAACTAAAATTAGAGTTACACGGCAAGAAAATATTCATTCATCAGAAAGCATGTGTGGTGACAAGGGCACCATATAATGAAATCCTAAAGTCTTACTTCTTAGTCACTGTGTGACTTTGGACAAGTAACTTAGATTTTTTGAATTTCAGGCTCTTTACCTATCAAATGACGATAGTATACTAAATAAGCATTTCTTGAGATAGAAAACAGAGATACTACCTGGCTCATTGGCTTACTGTGAATGATGTATGTGGAGATGTTCTGTAAACGCTGTACAACACTACAGAAGTATAAACAGTTACTATTAGGATAAACAGTTACTATTAGGATTTTTGAGAATAAAAATTCTGAAGGAGAGTTATATGCCAGTAACTGTGCTACCAGTAGAAATGCAACAGAAATTAAAATTTGCTCCAATTACTAAACTTCAGTTTAGTTCCAATATGTTTAATAATAAATATAACACTGAGATAAGCCACTGTCCTGCTGCCTCCTGGATATTCATTTGCATCAACCTAATCACATGGCCACTTAAGAAACAGAAACATTCCTACTTTTACTCACTAATTTAGTGTACTTTAATGTTTAACCATTTGTTATGGGCAATGTTTGTATCTCCTCAAAGTTGATATGCTGAAGCCCTAACCCCCAATATGATAGTATTTGGAGATAGGACCTTTAGAAGGTAATTAGGGTCAGATGAGGTCGTGAGGGTGGGGCCCTGGTCCAATGGGATTGGTGCCCTTACAGTGACACCAGAGAGCTTGCTCATTCTCTTTCCACCATGTGAGGAAGATAGAAGCTGGCCATCTCCAAGGCAGAAAGTCCTCAGCAGAACAGACCCACTGGACTTTGATCTAGGAATTTCAGCCTCCAAAACTATGAGAAAATAAATATCTGTTGTTTAAGCCACCCAGTCTTATGGCAGTCCATGCCCACTAAGACACCATTTAATAAAATAAGATTGTTGTTCACTGGTAATTATGAAAATTAAATCTTTGGATGACTTCCAGCCAAGATGGAGGCATAAATAGTTACACTTTGCCTCCCTGCACAACCAAAAGAAGGACAACAACAAATTTAAAAACAAAAAACAACCAGAACTGCCAGAAAATAGAACTGTATGGAACTCCAACAACCAAGGAGTTAAAGAAGAAACATTCATCTAGACTGGTAGGTGGGGCAGAGAGAGGAAGCTGCGGTAGAGAAAACATACAGCAAGGTGGTGGCTGGCAGACTGGGCGGTCCCACATTTGCGTGTGGATAAACTGGGAGGAACAACTAGGGAGCAAGAAGACCACGCAACCCAGGGTTCCAGCGTGGGGAAATAAAGCCTCAAGACCTCTGGCTGTAAAAACTTGTGGGAGTCGTAGTGGTGGGAGAAACTCCCACCCTCAAGGAGAGTTTGTTGGAGAGACCCACAGGGTCCTAGAACATACACAAACCCACTCAACACAGAATCAGCACGAGAAGGGCCCAATTTGCTTGTGGGTAGTGGGGGAAGTGACTGAAATTTGGCCCAGAGCTGAGCAAGTGGCATTGTTCCCTCTCTGTCCCCTCCCCCACATACAGAGCCACAATGCAGCAATGTGGGTTGCCCCACCTTGGTGAATACCTAAGGCTCTGCCTCTTACAACGTAACTGGTGCACCAAGACAAAGAAATATGGCTCAAATGAAAGAACAGATCAAAACTCCAAAAATAGAACTAAGTGATGAAAAGATAGCCAACCTATCAGATGCACAGTTCAAAACAGTGGTAATTAGGGTGCTTACAGAAATGGCTGAGTATGGACACAAAATAGAGGAAAAAGTGAAGGTTATACAAAGTGAAATAAAGAAAAATATACAGGGAACCAGCAGGGAAAGGAAGAAAACTGGGACTCAAATCAACGATTTGGAACAAATGGAAGAAATAAACATTCAACCAGAGCAGAAGGAAGAAACAAGAATTAAAAAAACTGAGGAGAGGCTCAGGAACCTCCAGGACATCTTTAAACGTCCCAACATCCAAGTCATAGAGGTGCCAGAAGGAGAAGAGGAAGACCAAGGGATTGAAAACTTACTTGAACAAATAATGAAGGAGAACTTCCCCAAGCTGGTGAAGGAAATAAGACTTCCAGGAAGTCCAGGAAGCTCAGAGAGTCCCAGAGAAGTTGGATCCAAGGAGAAGCACACCAAGACACATCATAATTACATTACCCAAGATTAAAGATAAGGAGAGAATCTTAGAAGCAGCAAGAGAAAAGGAGACAGTTGCCTACAAAGGAGTTCCCATAAGACCATCAGCTGATTTCTCAAAAGAAACCTTGTAGGCAAGAAAGGGCTGGAAAGAAGTATTCCAAGTCATGAAAGGCAAGATTACTCTATCCAGCAAATCTATCATTTAGAATGGGAGGGCAGATAAAGTGCTTCCCAGATAAGGTCAAGTTAAAGGAGTTCATCATTACCAAGACCTTACTATATGAAATGTTAAAGGAACTTATCTAAGAAAAAAAAGATGATCAAAACTATGAACAGTAAAATGACAACAAACTCACAACTACCAATATCGGAACCTAAAAAACAAAAACTAGAACAGGTACTGAATCACAGAAGTGGAGATCACATGGTGGGCTATCAGCGGGGAGCAGGAGGGGGGAGAATGGGAGGGAAGATACAGGGAATAAGAAGCATAAATGGTAGGTACAAAATAGAGAGGGGGAGGTTAAGAATAGTATAGGAAATGGAGAAGCCAAAGAACTTATTTGTACGACCCATGGACATGAACTAAGGGGGCAGGTTGTGGGGAATGCTGGTGGAAGGGGCAAAGCAGGGCAGAGGGGAATAAAGGGGAGAAAAAAATGGGACAACTGTAATGGCATAATCAATAAAATATACTTAAAAAATGTGAGAAAATTAAACCTTTGGCATATGTCTCCATAATGCAATTTGTATGAAAGAAAAAAAGTATTTTTATTTAGTTATAAACTTTTATTTAGTTGAAATAAGAGTAGATAATCAAGACTTTTATAGCTTTAGAGAAGTCAACATCAGACAACTTAGGAAACAAGCAAATATAGAGAAATGATGTCTGTTCACCAACGAAACCCTAGAACTTAGAACAGTGCCAGTTGGGCTGGCTTTAGCTCAGCGGGTACTTCGAGGTTCAAGCATTACTTCAAGAACAGTACCAGACATATAACCAAGGACTTAATAAATATGTTTAATGGTGGGAGAAAAAGAACTGAAAAAGCACAATTTCAGTCATTTCTTTTAATACTACATTGAGTAGGTTCAAAATGTTTTCTGAATTTGAAAAAGCAGGACTATTTGTGATGCACTACCTGAAGTCCCTTAATCCAGGGCTGTGCACACAGTAGGTACTCAAATACATGTTAGACGAATGGAATGCCTTCCCTATCTATTTGCCTACCTAAACCCTGGCCATCCTTTAGGAAAAGTCAAAATTCCACTTGTGAAAAGCCTTCTCTGCTCCGCTATAGTTCTGAGCAAAAAGTCCTTTTAAACTCACTATCTAGTAGCACAAGCCAAGAATCTAAGAGTCAGCCTTTATTACTCTCATTCTCTAACACCCCATATTCAAATCTATGAGCAAATCCTATCAGCTCTCTGTTCTAAATACACCCAAATATGATCATTTCTCACCATTTCCATCATTCTCAGCCTAGTCCAAGCCATGATCAACTTTCTCCTGAACTAAGGTCACAGCCCCCTGATATCCCTGCTTCTACTTCTGCTGTGTAAAGGGAAACGGGCTTTTCACAACACTGGAAATTTAGAGGGAAAAATAGTCAAGGCCAACTGACCCTGATTCAGCTTTCTCCACTACCACCCTCCAGATAAATATGGTCTTACTAATGCTGAGTTTGGACCAAGATCAAAGAAAGCTTGATGTACCATATTTTGCTGTGTTTCATGCACGCCCATGTTTTTGGCCCAAACTTTCAGGAAAAGAATCTTTCATTTTAATTTTTTAATTCAATTATTTATTTATTTATATTTAGATACTCGGTTTTTTGTAATATAAAGGAACTTCAGCATTTAGTTTTGAATATATTTTGGTACAAGAAATTTTATGTAACAAATGATTACAAAACACAAGAACAGATACAAGGCATTACGGGCACTACTCATGTATAATGCACATCCTTGTTTTTCCCTCAAGAACTTGGGGAAAAATGCATATTATACACAGAAAAATATGGGTATGTAAATACTGCCTTAAAGGAAAATAAACAGATGTTTATGTAAGCTCTTCTGGAATGATGGTGAAAGCCTTTCGCATACAAGGCTAAAGCAAAACAACAATGGAGATTTCCAGCATCATGGTAGTTGCACACCTACGCTGGGGACTCTAGGACCCAGGAACTCTGTGCAGATATTCTGCATCTTCTCCTGTACAATTCTAACTTAGTGTTCTTGGCACATTTAAATTACATCGGTAACTTCCTCTAACCCTGCATCAGCAAGTGAGTATGTTCTCTTCCCGCCTACTCAAAACGCATCTGAAATGCTATGCTCTCTCCCACCTCCCAGTCTGTTTTCCACCCAACTACTAGAGTGACGTTACTTTTTTAAGATTTTACTTATTCATTTTTAGAGAGAGGGGAAGGGAGGGAGAAAGGGAAGGAGAGAAATATCAATGTGTGAAACATTGATCAGTTGCCTCCTGCATCTGTCCTGACTGGGGAGCAGACCTGCAACCCAGGAATGTGCCCTGACCAAAAACCAAACCGGCAGCCTTTTGCTTTGCGGAACAACGCCCAACAACCTGAGCACACCAGTCAGGGCTAGAGTGAAGTTATTTTTAAACATAAATCAGATCACGCCATCCCCACGTCAAAAGCCACCAATAAAATCTAAACATAAAATCCTTATTAAGCTCTATTTGATCTCATTGAGTAGTCCCTGCTTATGTCTCCAACCAAATCTGTCACTACACCAGTCACGCTGAGCTCGATTCCACCTCATAGTCTTCCTCTGGCTTGGAACAGTCCTCTGAGATCTTCACGTGGCTCACTCTCATCAGTTAGGTCTCTTCTCAAACGTCACCCCCGTATGAGAGGCCTCCTCTAATGGTTATCCTATCTATAGTACCACCCTATTTTATTTTATTATGTACCTATTTTTCTTATTAATTATCTGACACCACCACCATCACCAGAATGTAAGTTTTTGGTGGCAGGGAGGGGATTTTGTATTGTTCAGTGTTTTGCCAATACCTATAACAGTATCTGGCACATAGCAGACAATAAATATTTGCTGCTATTATTATCTGTAAAAATCATTTGCCAAATTCTTGAGATGTTTCTTCCTATTTCCTAAGATCCATTTAAATAATGTTACCTTTTATATAACTTTTTCCTCCTTGAGAGAAAGAGATCATGTCTTACATTTTCATATGTTCAATATCCCATAGCGCAAAAATTATTCTAGTTCTAGTTCCCTTCCAAAATCAAAGCATTTTACTTCGCAGATGTTAACTGTCTTCAGGATAATTTCCAAATTTGTGGTGGAAAAAAAATGGCTATGCCATTTCTTAAAGAATAAATCACAACAGTGTTGGCACACTTACTTCTGGCATCTGTTTTATCCGACTCATTAAGATATAAATCATCCTTGGCATCAGTGCTTCCCTCAACACCGTGTCTTATAAAAAACTTCGTGTCATTTTCATCAATTTCATCCTCATCATCTACATCATATTTCTGTAGCCCCTCTAACAGCTTTACTGCTGCTAAATGGGCAAACCTGTAGAAAAGAATAAACACTTAATAAGAGGCACAATTTTCAAACTGAAACTGCAAGTTTGAACTTAATTTAGGGAATTACACTCTGTACATTATGCCACCAGCCTACCCACCAGTAAAGGGGCAAAAGTGCATCTGAAGATCAGGGCCAATCTGACGTGAGCTACATGGGAAGCTCAGTCACTGGGCACTAAGGGCAAGCAGTCACATTAAAGACAGATTCCATCATTTTGATTGGAAAAACCCAACTGGCAGAGGAGATCCAAACAGATTTGCTAAATTGGATAGAAAGCCCAAAACCACCCTATATTATCACCTGCATTTACTACCTTTTTCTGATGACCTAGTTTAGACTATAGAATTAGTTCTGGTTCCAGTTTTATGGCTAACTACAGGTCTAGCCTCCTTAGTCTTCATCCTTCCTCAATCCAAAGTACTTGGCATGGCTTTAAACTTAATGGAAAATTAATGACTTTTCCCATCCATATTTTCTATTTTCTTTGATCTTTCCCACATCACTATGAATCTTCTAGTTATATACCCTTGGTTTGGGAGTGGTTGTAAATGTGTGTAATCTGCATATTTTTTCTATAGTTTTGCTAATTGAGATATTTAATGCTTTCTCTTAGGACATGGAGAATTACTCTCTAAACACAAAAATCTCAAATTCTATTTTTTCATATACTTACATAACCATAGTTTCCATTGCTGGTGGGAATGCAAGTTGCTACAATCACTTTGGAAGGCACTTTGGTAGTTTCTTGTAAAGTTAAACATACCCACAGTATATGACCTAGCAATATTACCCCTAAGTATTTACCCAAGTGAACTGAAAACTTATATTCACACAAAAGCCTGTATGTGAATATTTATAGCAGCTTTATTCATAATAGCCAAAAAATGGATACAATCAAGATCTCCTTCAACAGGTTAGTAGATAAACTATAGAATACTCCATTGGAATTCTATACCCAATGGAATACTATTCAGCAATAAGAAATGAACTATAATACATATGAATTCTCAAAATAATTATGTTGAGTGAAAGAAGACAGATATATGAGTATATACTATATGGGTTCATTTATATAAAACTCTAGAAATGCAAACTGATCTATAGTGACAAAAAGCAGATGAGGGTTTGCTTGGGGGAGCCAGCAGTGAGGAGGAGAGAGACTACAAAAGAGCACAAGAAGCCTGTGGGGTTCATGAATACACTCACTATCTTGATTGTGATGGTTTCATGGGTATATGCATACACAGGTCAGAATTTATTAATTTGTACTGTATAAGTATGTGTACTTTATTGCATGCCAATTACACCTTGATAAAGCTGTTTATAAAAATAAAAATAAAGTGGGCTCAGTTGATTACAAACCTAGGTACATGGTACAACAAAACTACACTCCAATGTTTCAAATAAATTCCACAGACAAAATTTTAAGAAACATAAACTCACAAACAAAAATTGCATGTTAATTTAATGAATGATTAGGTCCTGCGTCCTTTCAAGACTCATTTGCATCTGTTAGTCTATATTCCTACTTTATTGTTTTTAATTTATTGATTTGAGAGAGAGATCAATTTGTTGTTCCACTTATTTATGCATTCATTGGTCCATTCTTCTTTTTTTTTTTTTAAAGATTTTATTTATTTATTTTCAGAGAGAGGAGAAGGGAGGGAGAAAGAGCAATGTATGGTTGCCTTCCACATGGCCCTCACTGGGGACCTGGCCCGCAACCCAGGCATGTGCCCCGACTGGGAATCGAACCGGGACCCTCTGGTTCCCAGCCCGCGCTCAATCCACTGAGCTACACCAGCCGGGCCATTGGTCCATTCTTGTATGTGTCCTGACCGGGGATCGAACCTGCAACCTTGGTATATTAGTATGATGCTCCAACCAACCAAGGTACCTGGCCAGGGCACACACTACTACTTTAGATTCAAGCAGTGTTGAACCCACATGCAGTTCCTCAAACACACAAGTGTTTTCTTACAGCTCTTTCTCCTTCAAGTGTCAGCACAAGTGTTGCTTTCTCCAAAAAAATAGTTTTCCTAGACCTCTATATAAATTCCTGTGCTCCTACAGTTCCCTTCATAACTCTTAACATCATCTGTATTAATATTTCTCCCCCACAACTTTCAAATAGGAAGACTTGGGCATGTCTCCTATGTTCTTACTATACCTTATACATAATGTAATATGATACAATGACTATAATCAGTAGTTATGTTTATAAAAATAATGAATATAATTAATAATGATTATTACAATAATTATAATTTATCTCTCCACAAGACTCTAAGTTCCTATGAGGGCAAGAACTGTTTTTTCATCTTCGTAATCCTAACACTAACTATAGCACTTGAAACATGATAAATATAATAAAGTTGAATTTGTAAAAACCAACCAAATAAACAAAAGAATGGACTTGACCTGACCTGAATGAGCTGGTGGCATTTGATAATAGGTGTTATATTTAATTCAAATGTAAATACCAAAATTTGTTTCAAAAGCCATGTGGCTCCTTTTGATTACCCCTTTTAGCACACAGTATTTCTCAACAGGTACCAGCATTTGAGTGGAATTATTCTGTGCTGTGCACCACTATTCTGAGTACTACAGAACATTTAGTATTTAACCATTCCTGGACCTAACTCACTAAATATTAATGATGGTCACTAGTCATTGTGACAAACCCCTACATATTTCCATGTTTCCAATGCTCCCCCCCACCAGGAAAGGGGACAATACTACCTCCCAGTCAAAAATCACTGCTTTAGAGAGAAGAGTTGATATATTGTCAAATGTCTATTCAGCTTGAACATTGTCATTCCATCACTATTTGACTGAGTCCTATAATTCATTAAATCTTCAGAGATTTCTGAGCATAAGAGAGTATATGCAAAACTCTAAAAACAAAACAAAAAAGGAACAAAAGAGATAAGGATACCTCTTAGCCACATCACTGGGTTTCTCCCCTGCTTTGTCGATAATATTTCTGTCTGCTCCCATTTTAATTATCCACTGCAAACACTCTATGTGGCCTTGTCCAGCGGCTGTAAAAAAAAAACAAAAAAGTTATTGTTATTCGTAGCAATTTTCCAAAATTTTGAGTAGTACCATTAGAGAGTACTTTCCCAAATACTGATCCTTGCAATAACAAATGAAAGTAAGTTGGGTAGATGTAATATTCTCTATATCATTTATTCGTTAGGCAAACCTTTAATCAAGTTTGTACTATACATCACCCCTACACAGAGAACTTTACATACAGATATAAAAGGTAAGGCTCAAAGAGGTTATTTACTTAACATCACACAACTAGTAATAGATTTGAAACTATAATCTAGTTTTTTCTAATACTAACCCAGTGCTCGCTGGCTGCTACTTATATAGCTGCTGATCAATCTTACATCACGCCAGAATGAGAATGCAATCTAGTCATAGAGGTCCACATTGACTTTGAAAATCTTGTGCCATGTTATTATTAATAGCTTATGCCTCTGACCCTCACAACTCAAAATTTACAGGTCCCTCACTGATTACCTAAACTGTTTACCACCTATTTCTAAATCTTGTCCTCAAAACACATGCACTCAATATTAATTTTCACCTCCACAACTCTGCTGATGCGCCTTCTTACCTACTGCCCATTACTCTACTATGTGCTTATCTAACTTCTACCCATCCTCCTAAGTCCATCTCAAGACTCTGGGAAACTAGGAAAAAAACTTAATAGATTTAAAAGATCTGAATTTAAGTCTACTAAACAATCATCCTTGGAGGACAGAACAAAATTTACCAAGTGGCTGGCATATACAGACCTGCAATAATGTCTATAGAATTGATGAGTGAATGAATAAGAAAAAAATGAATGAAATCTCAGCTCTGCTCTTACGAGCTGAGTAATCTCAGTCAAAAAACCTGGTTCCACCCTGGCTAAGTGGCTCAGCTGATTGGAGTGTCCTCCCATACACCAAATGGTTGAGGGTTCGATCCCCAGTCAGAGCACATACCTATTGAAGGTTTCAGGTTCAACACCCAGTCAGGGCATGTATGGGAGGCAACCAACCAATGTGCTCTGTCTTGCATCCATTTCTTTTCTCCTTTTCTCTCTCTCTCCTCCCTCCCTCTTTCTCTCAAAAAAAAAAAATGAATTTTAAGAAACAAGCATATCCTCAGGCAAGGATTTAAAAAAAACTAGTTCTTCTGGACCTCAATTTTCTCATCTTTTACAGAGATAATTTCATATTTATAAAGCAGCAGTGATTTACACTACTGCTACATAAAATTACAATAAGGATTCAGTATGACAGTTTCATGCCCTATTAAATATCATATAAACATAGGTATTATTTCTGAATTCCCCTGAAGACTTCCTCAACAATTTAACCCTTAGTGACTTCTGTTCAATTTCTACTCCTGAATTCCTATTGCAAGTATTGGGTTGGCCAATTCCATCTTATGGGAAAAAAAAAAAGTTCATTTGCTTTTTTCCCATAAGATGGCTCTAGTAGCACCTAGTTGTCTTTAACTTCATTTGAAACAATTGTGTTAGATTGCATTATGACAGCTGTCATATCAGTGTGCATTTTTTTAAAAACATCAAAGTTGGTGAATTTTGTTTAGCCATTTTTATATTGAAGATTGAATAAAATATGCAACATTTTAGGCATATTATGCTTTATTATTTCAAGAAAGTTAAAAATGCCACTGAAATGCAAAAAAAAAAAGTTTGTGTGGTGTATGGAGAAGGTGCTGTGACTGATCAAATGTGTCAACAGTGGTCTGCAAAGTTTTGTGCTGGAGATTAATCACTGGACAACGCTCCACGGTTGTCGGGCAGACCAGTTGAAGTAGACAGCGATCAAACTGAGACATTCATTGAGAACAATCAATATTATACCATGTGGGAGATACCTAAAATATTCAAATCAATAAAGTTATTGGTAAAAATTAAAATTGTATATTTTATTTTATGGAAAAAAACCATATGGACTTTTTGGCCAACCCAATATTTTAACAACCAAATCCTTTTTGCCATTTAGTACATCCTGACTCATACAAATCTCTAGTTGTTTGTGGTATAAGTATATAGCTCCTTAACAGTAAAGCCTGGATCTCACACTGTGTCCATGGTGCAGGCACATGGTTGGTGCTGAATATATATGTACCTCTGTAAAATAAATCAGAGTATGAACTTTTGGTATGATCTTGGTGCCTTAAGAAGTGAATCCACCTCCAATACTGAGAACAGAGAGGAAAAGATACAAACCCAGATCCTGTGACAAAGCACCATCACTACAGCCCTATGGCCCAGCTTACAGAAAGGCTGCAAGTACTCTTGCCCTTCCTTTCTCTAATTGGCTCAGAGCCATCTGCCAAACTCGCAGTTAGCTCCTGAGCAGTCTGGAGCTTCTCTTTTTCCTACAGGAAATCCAAACCAAAGAATTCTACAGGATTACCCATACCTCTAGAAATAACCGTAGTCTACACAAAACCAGCAACATCTTTTCTCTTTTAATACTTACAAAATCATATTTATAAATCCAAAATGATGGTAAGTTTTATAAGACACAATGAGTTTAACCCAACATTTCCATTTTATTACACAGATAATATTTACAATAGGGAGGCGGAGCTAAGCAATTTTTCTACAATGAAATAGAAGAATTTTTATCCAAAATCCTTTTTATATAATTGATTAGAATATGTTAATTAATTTGATCAATGTTTTATAAGAGAACAAGATAAAATTATGCAGTGGCTAAACATTTTTAAGAAATGATTTGAAATAATTATGCCTTAAAAGTAAATGAAAGAGAGGAGAAGTCATAGTGGATTTAACAATCATTAAATGACTAACAGATATTGCAGCTTACTTACTGAATCAAAATTAAATGAAAGAAAAAGAAGCAGGTAGATTGACAAAATGTGAATTAAATTACAAGGAAACACCAACTTTTCTTTACCCAATATGGGTATGATTTAAACAGATGGTTCCCAGAAAAATGATAATGTACACAGAAATGCCCCTTCCCCCTGCTGTGGTGGCTCATCACCCCTTCAGCACACCATCTGATCCGCCCCAGCCCTAGGAGCCCTTAACAGGCAGACTCACAAGAGAAGGGGTGAAGGGAAAACCCTTTTGGTTTCTCCTCACTTTCACCCTCTCACCTTCTCAATGGTATCCCAAATGCTCTGCTGCTGAACATCAATCTCTTTAGAACCATCTTCCAGATCCCTCATGTTCATCTCAGTTCAAGTAAAGAAATAAAAGACTGAGATAGGCTGAAAACCATTTGTCAATAAAACTTACTTTATTGATCCCCCAAAGATGCATTATACATACCATAAGCAAGCCTCTCCTTTGTTCTTATAAATGACACCCCACATACACATTAGGAATAAAAATCGTTTATACACAGGCTATGAAATGGGGGCAGCACAGATATGGAATAGTACACACAAAAAAATTAAACTAGACCACCAACTTACACCATATACCAGAATAAACTCAAAATGGATAAAGGACTTAAAAATAAGCTGCAACACCAAAAAGTCCTAGAGGAAAACATAGGCAGAAAATTTTCAGATATCCCACACAGCAATATTTTTGCCAATAGCAAGGGATATAAAGGAAAGAATAAACATACAAATTAAAAAGCTTCTGCATGGCTAAAAAAAACATCTTCAAAATAAAAAGGGAACCAGCCATATGGGAAAACATATCTGCCAATGATACCTTGGACAAGGGTTTGATCTCCAAAATATATACAGAACTCATATGACTCAATGCCAGAAGACAAACAATCCAATTAAAAAATGGGCAAAGGACCTGAACAGACACTTCTCCAAGAAGGACATACAGAGGTTCCAGAGATACATGAAAGGATGCTCAACATCACTAGCCATCAGAGAGGTGCAAATTAAAACCACAATGAGATACCACCTCACAAAGGTCAAAATGACCATCATAAACAAATCAACAAACAACAAGTGCGGCAAGAATGTGGAGAAAAGGGAACCCTAGCTAGTGCACTGTTGGTAATGCAGATTGGTACAGCCACTCTGGAAAGCAGTATGGAATTTCCTCAAAAAACTAAAAGTGGAACTGCCTTTTGATCCAGCAATTCCACTGCTGGGATTATACCCTAAGAATCCTGAAACACCAATTCAAAATAACCTATGCACCCCAATGTTCATGGCAGCATCATTTACAATAGCCAAGTGCTGGAAACATCCTAAGTACCCATCAGTAAACAAGTGGATCAAAAAACTATGTTACAGCCTGGCTGGTGTAGCTCAGTGGATTTAGCGCGGGCTGGGAACCAAGTGGTCCCGGTTCGATTCCCAGTCAGGGCACACCCCTGGGTTGCGGGCCGGGTCCCCAGTGAGGGCCATGTGAGAGGCAACCACACATTGCTGTTTCTCCCTCTCTTTCTCCTTCCTCTCTCTCTAAAAATAAATAAATAAAATCTTTAAAAAAAAAAAACTGTTACAAATACACAGTGGAATACTATGCAGCAGAAAGAAAGAAGGAACTCTTACCCTTCATGACAACATGAAAGGAACTGGAGAGTATTACGCTAAGTGGAATAAGCCAGGTGGTAGAAGACAAATACTATATGATCTCACCTGTAAGTGGAACCTAATGAACAAAACAAACAAACAAGCAAAGTAGAACCAGAGGCATGGAAACAAGGAACAGACTGACAGGGATGAGAGAGGAGAGGGGAGAAGGATAAGAGAGGAAAGAAGGGGAAGACCCTAGTTAAAGAACAAGTATAAATGACCTACGAACATGGACAACAGAATGGAGATTGACTGTGGGAATAGGGGTTGGGGGTGGTGGCCAGGGCAGGGGAGAACAATGAGGGTCAACTGTAATAGAACAATAAAAAAATTTAAAAAATAAAAATAAAATAATTTTAAAAACCAATATTTTATGCACATTTCCAGTCTCTACTCCATGTATAAATCCCATAGTAAAAAGCTTCAATGCCTAGCCAGTTAGCAGTAATCGATGAAGCAAGATCATGCAAGTATAGAGTAGTGTTTTCCAAAGTGAGGACCTCTCTATGTATAAAAGAAACCCCCTTCACTTCCCATTCTTCCTGCCCCAACCACCCTTTCTCCTATAAAACTACCGGTACACATGGTGCTTAGGATTCTTAAAATATACTATGAATTAAACAAACTTTAATGATTAAGTTATGAATCTAATCAACAGAAACATAATCTGTGATTGGTTGTAACATAATCAAGTTATTTATGAAATACAGTCCAATTCAAACACATGAAGATTTTTACAATAATTACCAGCTATCAGGTTATTTAAAAACATAGTATCACAAATGAAGCAAACTGGAAATTTCAAGTGCAGTACATTAAAGATTTGGGTTTTGATTTTATAAATAAAAGAAAGACTGGCAATGATAAATCCTAGAGATATACTCCTGACACTGAGTTGACAATTTGACAAAGTCTGATTAAAAATCAAAAACACTGATTAATATTTTTGAATCCCACAAAGAGGGAAAGAGGTTACAAAGAAAAATTGCAGACATCTTGAAAATCTGTTCATGTCATGTTAATTGATATTTCTATGGAAGTAAAAACATTTTTGTAGAGTATAAGAAAAAAAGAAAATTCTGCTAGATCTTTTTCAAGAGATATGGTTTCTGTTTTAGCATGTATAGATCATTTTTAGTCAAAGAAAACGTTAGTCCTAAGAAATTTCTCTACTGATGAATTTCACATCTTAACTACATGACAATATGGAATTACCCTCAAATGTCATGTGTGAATGTCTGACATCATAAAAGAAATATCACACTGAATTAAAAATTAAGTACTCTCTATACTATACATTTTCATGTGTTTCTGATGTATAATTTTTTTTAAGTCAACCCTTTTTTTTAAGATTTTTTATTTATTTTTAGACAGAAGGGAAGGGAGGGAGAGAGGGAGAGAAATATCAGTGTGTGGCTGCCCCTCATGTGGCCCCCACCGGGGATCCAGCCCACAACCCAGGCACGCACCCTGACCAGGAATAGAACTGGAGACCCCCTGGTTCATAGCCCACGCTCAATCCACTGAGCCACACCAGCCAGGGCCTGATGTATAATTATTTTTAAAAGTAAATAATTCAACAGCAATTGTGTCAGAATGGAAAATTAAGCAGGAATCATAACTTACCTTTATGCATAGGAGTTGATCCATTATTATCACGTTCATTAATATTGATTACTCCATCTTCTATTAATTTTTTAAGCATTTCCAAATCACCCTTAAAGGCAGCCACATGACCTGGAAATGCTAAAGCTAGGAACAAAAAATTCAACATTTCAGTAAACACATGAGTTACTCTTTTTTCCTGCCTTGAGCAGTCACACTTTCAGATTTCAGTATTAACTGAAATTCGAGAATATTATATTAGAATTAGTTCACTTGATGCAATGACAAGTATTAAAAAGAGAACCATAAAGGATTATTATTAATTGTGTAGCCCTTCTACCCTCAGGACCTCAAACGTGCTAGGAGTGGTAGTATACCAAAACTATTCTTAGCCATATTCACTTTTACCCATGTTCTACCACAAAACACAAGGAGATGGTCATTTCAACCCTTTGCAAAAACACTATTTGGTCTTAAGTCTTACATTTGCACAAACCACTCTTTCCCTGTGTTTGCAAGGAAGCAAAGAAAGCAAAATAAACTAAAAGTAGGTAAAGTATATGTGCATACGTATACATATACAAATACAAATACATATATAAATACATATACATGCAACATATACATGTGTCAATATAACCCGACCTAGTGCCTAGCTCACAGTAAATATTTGATAAAATGTTTTTAATAACTAGATATATTGAGCCCTTACTGAATGCCAGACACAGTTATAAACACTTCTAAGGATTGCCTCGTTTAACCCTCTTAATTCTGAGATACAGCTATTCTCATTTTTACATATGGAAAGGGAAAAGTTTAGACCAGCCACAGACTATTTAAAAAGAACAAAGCTGGAGACGTAACACTACTTGATTCTAAGTCTTACTATAAAGCTACAGTAATCAAGACAGTGTAGTACTGGTAAGTAAAAAGACATTATCAATAAGACAGAATGCAAAGGCCAGAAAAACACCTATACATATATGGTGACTGATTTTTGACAAAGCTGATGAGAATTTTCAACAGGGAAAAGGAAGGCTTTCCAAAATATGGTGCCAGGACAAGTGGCTATATTTTTATTAATTAAAATCAACACTTTATTTCACTCAATACATAAAATTTAATTTGATATAGATAAAAATATGAATTATAAGCTAAACTGTAAAGCATAGGAGAATATCTTGCTGACCTTGGAGTGGGCAAATATTTCATAGATAGGACACAAAAACATGACCTGTAAAAAAATTGATAAATTGTACTTTATAAAAATTTACAGTGAAACTGTTGCTCTTTGAAAGATACTACTAAAAAAAATAGGCAAGCTTCAGAGTGGGAGAGAATATTTGCAATACATATATATAACAAAACATAAAGAAGTGTCAAAATTCAATAATTAGTAGACAAGCAACCCAATAAAAATACTGGCAAAAGAACTGAATGGACACTTTATCATAAAGAACATATATGAATGATCACATGAAAGATGCTCAATATCACTATTTATCAGGAAAATGTAGATTAAAACCACAATAATATAACACTACACATACATTAGAATGGCTAAAATAAAACAGACTGACCATTATCAAATGTTGGGAATTCTATGGAGCAAACAGAATTCTCATGCATATTTTGTGGGGATGTAAGTGACACAATTACTTTGGAAAGCAGTTTGGAAACTTTTTAATGTTAAGCGTACATATACCATATGCCCCACTTCTGTGTATTTACCAAGAGAAATGTAAACATATGTCTACGTAAATGTGCAGAGCAACTTTATTAATGGCCCCAAACTGGAAACAATCCAAATATTCATCAGCAGATGGATGATAAAAAAGATATATACATTGTACATCCATATAGTGGAATACTATTCAGCAATAAAAAAGAATGAACTACTAATACACAGAACACAGATGAATCTCAAAACGGTTCCATTTAAAAATTCAAACTGGCCCTGGCCAGTAGTTCAGTTGGTTAGAGCATTGTCCCGATACACCAAGGTTGTGGGTTCAATTTCCAGCTGGGGCACATATAAAAAGCAACCAATGAGTGCATGAATAAGTGGAACAACAAATCAGTGTCATTTTCTCACTCTCTGTCTCTCTCTCTCTCTCCCCTCCCACCGGCCCCCACCATCTCATTAAAATCAATAAATAAAATTTTAAAAAATTTCAAACTAATCTATAGCAGCCATTTTTAACTGGCATGCTGCTAGAATTTTTAAAACATACAATACCTGACTATTTAGTCAGGGGCACCGACCTCTTTTCTCTTAGACTGTCAAATAAAAAAATGACAACAGCCAACACAACAATAGCTGTCTAGTGTTAATGAATCAAAATTATACCTATTTCCTTTGTCAAGTTGGCAAAAAAAATGTCTTCTTTTGGTGTGCTGCAGCATTTTAGTAGTTTATGTGTGCCATGAGGTGAAAAAGGTTGAAAATCGCTGATCTACAGTGACAGAGATAAACCAGTGGCTATGCGGGGCCATGCTCAAAGGAAGGATGAACTTCAAGGGGGAATGAAAAAACCCTTGAGGTGATGGAAATGTTTTGTATCTTGACTGTAGTATAATGAGTATATATAACTGTCAAAACTCATCGAATTGTACACTTTAAATCAATACAGTTTATTGCATATAAATCATACTTTGAAAGTTGATTTTTCAAAAAACAAGGATATCATCAAAGTGAAAAACAAATCACAATGTGAGAGAATATATCTATATCAGATAAAATTAATAAAGGATCAGTCCTGAGACTATAGAAAGAACTCAAAGTATTTAGAAAATGACAAAAAACACAATTTTTTAAAAAGGAGAAAGGCATAGGCAGGCAATTCAAAGAAAACTAAAATAGCCAATAACTTTACAAAAAGATATTCAACCTCACTAGAAGTCAGAAAATGCAAATCTAAACACAAATTAAACCTATTCATACCCTATCAATTGGCAAAAATTTTTAAGTATGACAATACTGAATATTGTTTCTCTAAATTCTTAGCAAACATAGCAAATAAGAGTGTTAATTCTACAACCACATTGATGAAGACTGCAGCAATACCTATTTATACTGAAGATGGGCATATCCTACAAAGCAAACCTAAACTAGAGTTTCCCAAGTATCTACCAAGGCAGAGCTCTTAACTCCTAGTCTTCAGAGAAGACAGGCAGTACCTCAAAAATCCTCCTCCAATTCTCCCAGTGTGTCATACAAATATCATTTTCTGTGTGCGCTATGTGTGAAAAAGGTAAGGAAGCACTTCTCCAAATAATCTCTTGTACAAAAGGAGACACAGACAAGAATATTCATTATGCCCTGGCTGGTGTAGCTCAGTGGATTAAGCATGGGCCTGTGAACCAAAGGGTCACCAGTTCGATTCCCAGTCGGGGCACACGCCTGGGTTGCGGGCCAGGTCCCCAGTGGGGGGGCGGGGTGCATGAGAGGCAACCACACATTGATGTTTCTCTCCCTCTCTCCCTTCCTTCCCCTTCTCTAGAAATAAATTTAAAAATTAAAAAAAAAGAATATTCATTACCATACTGACTGTAATAGTGAAAAATTGTAAAAATGTAAATAGTAAAAAATGTAAATGGCAAATTGGAAAATGAATAAATAATGGTTTGTATAAAATATAATATTATACAATCACTTAAAAAGAATAAACTAGAAAACATCTGTCAACCTAATCTCAAAAATATGTCATAGAATATGTCACAGAAGGAAACATACTCTTTTATGCCATTTTAATAAAGTTTGAAAAGAAGTTTCAAAAACTGCTAAAGGGATTTATATTAAAATCCCTTTCCTTCATCAGTAATCAGATGAGGCTTCTCAGCTAGGTGGTGAATTTTTCAGGCTTCCTTGTATCTACATATGGCCGTGTAATGAAACTCTTGCCAATGGAAAGTTAGCAAAAGTGGTGAGTGCAAATTGGACCTTGAAAATCTGTAGTCCTAGGCATTTACTCTTGTTCCCTCCCCACCTCCTGCCAGATTAGCAACAACTACAGAGAATTAGTTGGGAAGATAACAGGTCCCTGGTGACTGAATAGAACAAAACAGATTTACTCTCCCATCCAAGCTGTCATATAAAAGAAGTAAACTTCTATATCATTTAAACCACTGAATGTTAGGACTTCTTAGTTATACCAGTTTGGTCTCTTACTCTAAAATTACACAAAACAATACTGCATATTTCTGTGAGTACATGTGTACTAAATATAAAACCATGGAATGGAATTACAAATACAAAACATCTTCTCAGGAAGAAAAAAAGGGAACAGATGGTATTAGGGGAAAGAGATCCAAAAGATTCAACTGTATCTACAATATTTTATTCTTAAAGCCAACGGTATAAAGATTGTTAATTATATTAATCTATATATATTTCTGTCTAAACTACTTCATAATGAAGACAAGAGCCTGAGTAAATATATGGACAATGATATGTAACATTTTAATATAACCTTTAGCTTACAACTTCTTTTCCTTTTCCACTTATTCTACATATTAAATGCTAAAACATTTCAAGTTTATTACTTACTTTCCTGATCTTTTGGATCATTTCCTTCATACTCAGCCCCCTGGATAAACTGTAAAATGTTCTGCTTATAGAACCTCTGGGCCAGATCCAGTACATTTTCTCCATTATCATTGAATGCTTTTAAAGCTTCTGTGGCACTGCTCATTCTGCTGAGTAGAAACTTAAAACAGTGAAGGTGGCCTTCCATGGCTGCTAAGTGAACTACAAGTGAGAGAAATAAAGAGAATTTCATTTTTAAATTGCCAATAATCATAAAAAAAGAAACAACACATTGGCTCTAACCCTCACAGGGAGAAGACTATCCTACCCTACATAACAGAAACAGACGCTGAGCAAGGACAACAGAACTTTTTCCAGCTTCCATATACTCATCAGCCTTCTAGCCACGACAAAGCAATACTTACTACGAGTATGGAAAGGCCAGATGAGGGTCACCAAACAGCTGGCTCCAGAAAATTTTCTTGGAAAGTGAATCCCAATTATGCAGCTTACCCTTACATGAGAAAATTCTTCCAATGTAAAATAGATAGGTGATAGACAGATAACTTTAATATTTTTTCAAAAAAGGGGGAAGAAATAAACTAAAAGAGTCACTATGCAAATACGAATGATGTTATTTTTATCACTATGTATTTTGTCACTTTTCCATAAACATTACTGTTATAATAAACAGGACAGCTGGATCAAAATTACTGACTAAGCACACACACCACCTTATCATTTCTACTCTAAATCCTTGAAAATATTAAGATATTTTGGGGGGCCCGACATAACAGCTCCTGCCAAGAAGGGTGGGGAGAAGAAGGATCATTCTGCCATCAACGAGGTAGTGACCAGAGAGTACACCATCAACATCCACAAGCGCATTTATGGAGTGGGCTTCAAGAAGCATGCCCCTCGGGCACTTAAAGAGATCCAGAAATGTGCCATGAAGGAGATGGGAACTCAGATGTACACACCAACACCAGGCCCAACAAAGCCAATTGGGCCAAAGGGATAAGGAATGTCCCATACCATATCCAGGTGCAGTTATCCAGAAAACATAATGAGGATGAAGATTCACCAAACGAGCTCTAAATATTGGTCACCTACTACCTGTCACCACTTTCAAAAATCTACAAACAGTTAATGTGGATGAGAACTAACTGCTGATTGTCGAATAAAGTTATAAAACTGCCTTTGAGGTTTGGTTTCCTGTTTCCAGTGGCAATGTAATATGTTTGTATATCTTAAAGTAGTTTCCAATTAGAGAATTATTTGGAAAGCTTAAAAAAAAAAAAAGATATTTTGCCCTGGTTGGCATAACTCAGTAGATTAAGCACAGGCCTGTGAACCAAAGGGTCACCGGTTCAATTCCCAGTCCAGGGCACATGCCTGCGTTGCAGGCCAGGTCTGCAGTAGGGGGGCATGTGAGAGGCAACCGCACATTGATATTTCTCTTCCTCTCTTTCTCCTTCCCTTCACCTCTCTCTAAAAATAAATAAATAAAATCTTTTTTTAATAATTACTTTATTGTTGTTCAATTACAGTTATCTGCATAATAAATAAAATCTTTTAAAAAGATATTTTTTAAAGCCATAAAGGACTAGACAAATAAGAACACCATGAATAGGCAAGAAATGTTAAGGAATCCCTGAAAGAAAATATATTGAATCAGACTGAGGGAGAGACACAATTCAAAATGGTTCTGGGATCTTCCGAGATTAGAGACAATGATTACAAAAACAAGAGAGCCTTTAAGCTCTTGAGAAGTGACTATTTGAAAAATAGCCTAGCCAATATACAACAAATCTTGCCTCCAGAGAAGTAGGGTAGTGCCCAAGTGACCAATATACCAATAACTCGAGAGAGACAAGAACGATAAGTTGCTGGCACATACCACTCTACACTTTCTCAGCTGAACCTTCTACTAAAAACTCCTCCCTGAAACTTTAAACTCCAAACTCCTCTAACTGCTTACTCATCATATACACTTACGTCTTAGAGACATTTCTAACTTCACATGTCAAGAACTGAACTCCTGACCTGGCTGGTGTGTCTCAGAGTATTGAGTGCCAGCCTGTAAACCAAAAGGTCATCAGTTCAATTCCCAATCAGGGCACATGCCTGAGTTGCAGGCCAGGTCTCCAGTTGCAGTTGTGTGAGAGGCAACTGATCAATGCACCTCTCGCACATTGATGTTTCTCTCCCTCTCTTTCTCCTTCCCTTCCTCTCTCTCTAAAAATAAATAAATATTTTTTTAAAAAGGAACTGAACTCCTTATAATTCTTGCATACATTTTTCTTACATAGTTTCCCCATCTCAGTTAGTGGAAACTCTCTCCTTTCCCTATAGTTAAGACCAGAGACCCTGGAGCCACCCTTGACTCCACTGTCACTCCCCACATATAATCAACCAGTAAACCTAATTGGCTCTATCTTTAAAAGATACACAGACTCCAATTACTTCTCACTATCTTTGCTTCCTCTACTCTGGTCCACTCAAATAGTAGCCTAAATTATTGCATCAGTCTCCTAACTGATCTATTTCTGCCCTTGCCACACCTCCTCACACCCTCTGCAATCTGCTGTAAACGTAATAGCCAAAATGATGCTCTTAACCGTAGATCATGTCACTCTTGTGCTCAAAATCTTTCAATAGTTCCTGTTACCTCTCTGATCTCATCATCTGTTACTCATCCCCTCACTTAGGTTCCAACCACACTGACTGTTACTACTTGCTATTACCCAAATATACCAGGCATACCACTGCCTCAGTTTTATACTTGCTGTTACCTCTCCCTGAAAAATTCTTCCCCTAATGATACCCACAAGTATTGTTTCCTCAACTCCTTCAGGTCTTTACCCAATTGCTTATCTCTTCAGTGAAGGCATCCTTGACCACTTTATTTTAAACTTCATCCCCTCTAACATTCTACACCTTTTTCTTATTTTATCCAAATATTTGCCCAGCTGGTGTGGCAAATATACATCACTATTTAATGTAATTTTGTTCATTCATTTTGACTATTATCTATCTCTCCCTCACCACCACACAAACGCAGGAACTTTTGTCTGTTTTATTTGTTGTGATACCCCCAGCACCTAGAAGAGGGATTAACACCTACTAGATGTTCAATAAATAAATGTTCAGTTAATAATTTTTTGAGAGGTTTGAACACAAGCAGTCTAATACTGAGGGCACAATCTTAACCTCTACATGACACTATCAAAAATATACTACATATGTTTAAAGAAGTAAAAGTTGGATTTTTTTAAATAAGCAGGCATATTTATAAAATACTAAATAAAAATGAAATTGCCCCCTACCTTGTATTACAGAAAAGTCAATTCCAGGCGGGTTAGAAATCTAAATGTGAAAGTAAAATAAAATTTCTAGAAGATAATGTAAAAGAACGTCTTCATGACATAGAGTAGGGAAAGATGTTTTTAACAAGATTCAGAAAACGCTAACCATGACAAGCTTATTAAACTGTACTATCTTAAATTAAAACTCCTATTAATCAACAGCCCTAGCTGGTGTGGCTCAGTGGATTGAGTGCTGGCCTGTTAACCAAAGGGTCACTGGTTCGATTCCCAGTCAGGGCACATGCATGGGTTGCAGGCCAGGTTCCCAGGTGGGGGTGTGAGAGAGGCAACTGATCAAAGTTTCTTTCCCTCTTTTTCTCCCTCCCTTCCTCTCTCTCCCAAAATAAAATCTTAAAAAAAAAAAGAGAGAGACTTTACTGTATTAATAACAAACTATCAGAAAGAGAAATTAAGAAAACAATCCCATTTACAATAATTATTTAATTAATAATTCAACTACCATTTTTAGTAACCCTCACTCCAATCTCACTGTGACCTTTCCCTCTTATCAATTTCTATAGTACCTCTTAGAAGAAGACAGGGTGTTTAGAGTAGGGATTTCAACAGGCCAGTTTACTGCAGGCTGTTCAACTGCAGTTGGAAAATTAACTCAAATACACTAGTGTCCACTATTTATACTAATTTTTTAAGTAGTCTCCGGGGTGGAGATGTATGAAGTTAAAAAATAGTAACACTAGACAGTAGATGAAGGAAACAGCGGGCTGAAAAAAAAAAATCTGGAGACCCAAGATGGCAGAGGAGTTAAGTGGAAGCTACACTAACCTCCTCTCAGGACCAATCTGGAATTACAATTAAATTGTAGAGAATTCATCCTGAATAACCAACTGAACACTAGCTAGAGAGAAGACTTATAACCAAGGACAGACAGAAGATACCACTTCACCAAAACAAGACTGGTACGGAGTGCAGGGGAGGTGAGAGAGAGCTGGCTGGGCTCCCACAGGTGACGGGTAAAGTTCTGGAGGGATATTTCAGAGGCCGAGGGCAGGGTTCCCCCTAAGAAGTGTGGGATCTAAACCCCAAGCTGGGCTCCCCATCCTACAGCACCAGAGCCAGAAAGGAAACCAGATAACATCCAGCTGTAAAAAGAAGCAGGGTTTCTGTCTGCCAGGCAGAGACAGCTGGAGACACAGAGAGACTCTTAAAGGTACAACGCACAAAATTTTGTTTGCAGCCACTTACCCTGAGCTCCAACAGAGGGAGGGCAAAGTGGACTAAAGATGCTTGAGGAGAGTCTGAAGTTGGTAGTTCTGGGGAAAGAAATGAAGGGACAGCCGCCAGGACACCTGTGCTGAGTCATTCCCCGTACTGAAGGAGTCACCTCTCTCAGGCAGAGCACTCCCCTCCAAGTGGCATCAATGTAAGGGGAAGCAATAGCCCCACCTGCAGGAATTCCTCTGTTCCACCCTGTGGTACTTAAACTGACCTGCTGATTACAGCTTGAGGCTACATCGAGGATTAGTTTAACTAAGGTTCATGGTGGAAGGGAAGGCAGGTGGAATTCATAGAAGCAGCCAAAATGAGAAGGCAAAGGAACAGACCTCAAATGAAAGAACATGAGAATTCTCCAGAAGACAACTAGGTGAAATGGAGGCAAACAATTCATCAGATAGAGAGTTAAGAATAATAATTATAAGGATACTCAACAGCATGAAAAAAGACATAGAAACCATAAAAAAAGAACCAGACAGAAATAAAGAATTTAATATCTGAAACAAATAATACACTGGAAGGCATAAACAGTAGGTTAGATAAAGCAGAGGATCAAATCAGTGATTTAGAAGACAAGGTAGAAAAAACACACCCGGGCAGAGCAGCAAAAAGAAAAAGAATTTTTAAAAATGGTACAAAATAGAAAGGGGGAGGTTGAGAATAGTATAGAAAATGTAGAAGCCAAAAAACTTATGGACCCATGGACATGAAATAAGGTGGGGGGTGGGAATGCAGGTGGGAGGGGTGTGCAGGGCGGAGGGGAATAAAGGAGGGGGTGAATGGGACAACTGTAATAGCATAATCAATAAAATATATTAAAAAAGAAAAATAAGAAAATTAAAAAATGAAGAGAGCTTAAGAAACATTTTGGACAATATGAAGTGTAACAACATCCACATCATGGGAATAACAGAAGGAGAAGAGAGCAAGCAAGGGATCAAGAACCTATTTGAACAAGTAATGACCAAAAACTTCCCTAATCTGGTGAAAGAAAAAGAAACACAAGTCCAGGAAGCTCACAGAGTCCCAAAGTAGTTGGACCTAAAGAGGTCTATGTTGAGACACAACAATTAAAGGCAAGGCTTAAAGACAAGGAGAGAATCCTAAAGCCACAAGAGAAAAGCAGGTAGTTACACACAAAGGAGCACCAATTAGACTGTCATCTGATTTCTCAACAGAAACATTTCAGGCCAGAAGGGAATAGCGTGAAGTATTCAAGGTGATGAAAAGCAAGGACCTAAAACCAAGGCTACTTTGCCCAGCAAGGCTATCATTTAAAATCCAAGGAGAAATAAGGAGCTTCCCAGACAAGAAAAAGCTAAAGAAATTTGCTAACATCAAACCAGTCTGCAACAAATGTTAAAGGGCTTGCTTGAAGAAGAAGAAGAAGAAGAAGAGAAAGGAAAAAAACAGAGGAAAATGGTCTAATAATAAAATGGCACTAAATATGTATCTATCAATAATCACCTTACATGTAAATGGCTTAAATGCTCCAACCAAGAGACATAGAGTAGATGAATGGATAAGGGAACAGGACCCATATATATGCTGCCTCCAAAAACCCATCTCAGATCTAAAGATACACACAGACTAAAAGTAAAGGGGTAGAAAAAGATTATTTCATGCAAATGGAAAGGAAGAAAAAGCTGGGGCAGCAGTACCTATATCCGACAAAACAGACTTTAAAATCAAGGCTACAGTAAGAGACAAAGAAGGACACTACATAATAATAAAGGGAACAATCCAAGAGGATATAACCCTATATAACCCTACTAAACATTTACTCACTGAACACAGAAGCAACTAAATACGTAAAGCAAATCTTGATGGACATAAAAAGAGGGACTGATATAGAAATACAGTCATACTCGGGGATTTTAACACCCTATTGACTTCAATGGATAGATCTTCCAGACAGAAAATCAACAAGGAAACAGAGGCCTTAAATGACACACTAGATCAAATGGATTTAATTGATATCTTCAGAGCATTTCACCCCAAAGAAAGATTACACCAAGTGAAATTGAAGCAGTAATCAAAAATCTCCCAACAAAAGCCCTGGACCAGATGGCTTCACAGGTAAACTCTACCAAACATTCCAAGAAGAACTAACATCTCTCCTTAAATTATTTCATAAAATTCAAGAGGAGGGAAGGCTCCCAAACTCATTTTACAAGGCCAACATTATCCTAATTCCAAAACCAGATAAAGACACTACAAAAAAAGAAAATTATAGGTCCATATCCCTGATGAACAGAGACACTAAACCTAACCAAAATATTAACAAATCAAATACAGTAATGCATCAACAAGATCATACACTATGGTCAATTGGGATTTATTCTGGGAATGCAAGGTTGGCACAGCATTCACAAATCAATTAATGTGATTCACCACATAAACAAAATGAAGGATAAAAACCACATGATCATATCAATAGATGCAGAAAAAGCATTTGATAAAATCCAGCACCCCTTTATGATAAAAACTGTCAGCAAAATGGTAATAGAAGGAACATACCTAAACATAATAAAGGCCATTTATGAGAAACCCATTGCTAGCATCACATTCTGAGCAAAAACTACAAGCATTCCCCTTCAGATCAGGAACAACACAGGGATGTCTGCTTTCACCTCTCTTATGCAACATAGTCCTGGTAGTCCAGGCCATAGCAATCAGACAAGAAGAAGAAATAAAAGGGATCTAAATTGGAAAGGAAGTAGTAAAAGTGTCTTTATTTGAAGATGATATGGTACTGTACATAAAGAACCCCAAAGATTCCACAAAGAGACTACCAGAACTGGTAAATGAATTCAGCAAAGTAGCAGGATATGAAATTAATATTCAGAAATCAGTTGCATTTTTACATGCCAATAATGAACTAACTGAAAGGGAAGTTAAGAAAACAGTCTCATTCACAATTGCTTGAAAAAGAATAAAATACCTAGGAATAACCTATCAAGGATGTAAAAGACATAAACTCAGAAAATTACAAGACACTGAAGAAAGAAACTGAAGAAAATACAAATTAGCAGAAGCACATTACATGTTCATGGATAGGAAGAATTAACATCATTAAAATGTCCATACTACCCAAAGCAATCTATAGGGTCAACACAATTCCTATCAAGATTCCTATGATGTATTTCACAGAACTAGAACAAATATTTCAAAAATTTATATGGAATCACAAAAGGCCCCACATAGCAACAGTGATCCTGAGAAAGAAGAACAAAGTTGGAGGAATCATGCTACGAAATATCCAACTATACTATAAGGCCATAGTAATCAAAACAGCATGGGGCACATACAATCGGCTAAAGATAGTTTATTCAATAAATAGTGTTGGGAAAATTGGACAGCTACATGCAGAAATATGAAACTAGACCACCTTCTTACACCACATCCAAGAATAAATTCAAAATGGATTAAATACTTAAATATTAGACCCCAAACCATAAAACTCATAGAAGAAAACATAGGTAACAAAATCTCAGACATTGCTCATAGCAATATTTTATTGGATATATCTCCCCAGGCAAGGGAAACAAAAATAAATACACAAATAGGACTACATCAAACTAAAAGGGTTTTGCACAGCAAGGAAAAACAGCAACAAATTAAAAAGACAACCTACAGAATGGGAGAGCATTTTCTCCGATACATCTGATAAGGGGTTAATATTCAAAATTTATAAAGTGCTTACAAAGCTCAACACCAAAAGAACAAACAACCCAATTAAAAAATGGGCAGACGACCTGAACAGACACTTCTCCAAAGAGGACATACAGATAGCCAATAGACATATGAAAAGATGCTCAATGTCACTAATCGGCAGAGAAATGCAAATTAAAACCACAATGAGATTCCATCTCAGACCTGTCGGAATGACTATCATCAATAAATCAACAAAGAATAATTGCTAGTGAAGATGTGGAGAAAGGGGAACCCTTTTGCACTGTTGGTGAGGATGCAGATTGGTACAGCCACTGTGGAAAGCAGTATGGAGATAACTCAAAAAATTAAAAATGGGTCTGCCTTTTGACCCAGAGATCCCACTTCTGGGAATATATCCAAAGAATCCAAAACATTAATTCGAAAGGACATAAGGACCCCTATGTTCATCGCAGTGTTATTTACAATCTCCAAGGTACGGAAGCAGCCCAAGTAGATCAATAGATCAGTGAATAAAACAACTATGGGGCATTTACACAATGGAATACCAATCAGCCTTAAAAAAGAAGAAAATTTTACCCTTCATGATAGTATGGATGGATCTGGAGAACACTAGGTTAAGTGAAATAAGCCAGTAAGACAAAAATACCATATGATTTCACTCATATGTGGAATCTAATGAACAAACTGAATAACAAGGAAAATAAAGACAGACTCAGAGAGAGCTGGGTGACAGCTAAGTGGTCAGGGGGAGATGAGGGAGTAGAGGGATGGAGCAAAAAAGACTCATGGACTTGGACAACAGTGTAGTGATCGTGGGGGCAGGGGGTAATAAGAGAACTAAATGGTAAAGGAAAAAAATACAATAAAAAAAATCCAAGTTTAATTTTGCCAATTAATCTTTTGCTGATATAGCTCCAAAAAAATCAATCACATGGTAGGTACACAATATAGGAGTAATACAGGATTTAAAAAATGTTCATGTTAACATAGTTACTACTTAAGTTTTGTGAAGGACTATTAGAATGATGACAGATTAAATTTCTTAAAAAATGATCAACATTTTTAAAGCTTACACTAATGAAAAAACAAAATATTTCCTCTCGTGAATACCTGGAAGGTTTCCATTGTAGTCCACATCTTCTATGCCACATCCCCATTTAACTAGAAGTTGCAAACAGCCAAGCCGTCCATGAAAAGCTGCATAATGCACAGGTTTCCATTCTCTCACATCAGTTATGCTGGGATCCTAGAGGTAACATTCACAAAGACTAAGTTTCTTTCCATTTTATAGGGGAAACACTAAATCTAGCATCTTAACTCTGCAAATGAGAATGGGTGGCTGTTCTTAAAATTATAAGGCAAACACTAAAAATAAAATAAAACTTTACTGAACCCACTGATTTGAACAAACAAGCTAATAACATACTTTTAAAAAGAACATAACTAGTCACGTAAAAGTAGGTTTTAAGTCCTGGCTGGTGTGGCTCAGTGGAATGAGTGGCAGCCTTCGAACCAAGGTCACCAGTTCGATTCCCAGTCAGAGCACATGCCTGGGTTGCGGGCCAGGTCCCCAGTGGGTGGCGTGTGAGAGGCAACTACACATTGATGTTTCTCTCCCTTTCTCCCTCCCTTCCCCTCTCTCTAAAAATAAGTAAATAAAATCATTAAAAAAATAGTTTTTAAAAAGGAACTTTAAAGCCCTGGCTGGGTAGCTCAGTTGGTTAGAGTGCCATCCTGATATGTCAAGGTTGTAGGTTCAATCCCCAGTAAGGACATATACAACAATCAACCAATAAATGCATAAATAAGTGGAACAACAAATTGCTGTCAATGTCAATCTCTCTCTCTCTGGCCCCGCCTAGCCCTTTCCTCTCTCTCTGAAATCAATTTTAATAAAGAAACTTTACTAGTCATTTTACTGGTCACAGGTTCCTGAACAATAAAATGAAAGGAATGGATTCAAATGACCAAATTATATCTTTAAGAGTATAAAGAAAGAGTTAATGAAAAAAATACTAAGATTTTTTCACTTTTCTCTACAGAAACACCAACTCTTACCATAATGTCTTCAATATAGATAGTTCTTCTCTTATAAGAAGTTATTTTTTACAACCACTGAGTAATATTAAAAATAAATATCATAATCAAATTTCTGGAGATATAAATCACCTTATAAATTATTATATGAAATAAGAGCTACACACAGAAATTCAGAAAGATTTACAATCACTGGTGAACATATGTTTGGAAGCTTCAGAATCCTCCCAGTTAAACTCTGAACTGGCATGAAGAACCCACAGCCTCTGAAATAGTTTACACTACTAAACTGCGTGGGTTTGTTTTTAAGATTTATCTAAATTATTGTTCCCATGTTTAAAGACAGAAAAGCTATAGAGAACAAATTACTTCCCTAAAGCCCTGGCCGCTGTGGCTAAGTTGGTTGGAAAGTCACCCCGTAGACCAAAAGGTCCTTGGTTTGATTCCTGGTCACGGCACATACCCAGGTTGCAGGTTCAATCCCTAGTGGGGGCACATATGAGAAGGCAACCAATCAATGTTTATTTCTCTCTCTTTCCATCTCTCTCTCTCTCTCTCTTCCTCTCTCTCTCCCCTTTCCTCTCTCTCTAAAAAGCAATGAAAAAATGTCCTTGGGTGAGGATGAAGAAAATCATGTCCCTAAAGTCACAGAGAGTACTTAGAAAGTCAGGAAAAGATAATCAGACCACCAAATGCTATTTCACTTATATGATTGTACATTCTCACATATTAACAGGAATTCCTCACCACTCCACTCCGGAGCATTATTTGTAAAGTGAAAGAATGTCCGTGTGTAGAAGCAAGGTGTACAGGAGTGCAACCACGATCATCCTGAGCTGCCAGATTTGCTCCATTGATTATAAGAGCCTAACAACAGAGAAATAAGAATGAGTTCATATGAATATAGATGTTAAATCATAAATGCAGATGCAGGTTATTCAAAGGCAAGCAATTTATAAACCTAGCTAAATTATGATATATGCTCTTACATATGTGCCACAGGCAAAGTATGAGAAGTTCTTAGCTAATCCAAAGAAAATGTTTCAAGTCCTTTTTAACATTGCCTAGGAAGCCTTTATAATACCTGTTTTCACATTCTGATCTGAGCATTATAGACAGTTTATAAGGCATACTTTTCATGAGCACTGATTAATAACCACTGAGTTAAATATTTTAACACTAAGCTAACTGCATCTGGGAAGATTCCATCTGAATTTACAGGTGGCCCAGTTTCTGTGTATGGGTTATATTATATACAGTATATCTCTCTATATGATGTTCAGAGTAATTGCTTCAAAAAATTATTACTTAATATTTTTTTTAGTTTTTTCTCCCTGAGCATTTTTTTCTTTTTTAACCACCCCATATTTACCAGTATCTTAGAAAAAGTTTAGTTAGTCATCACTCCTATCAAGAATTTTAAGAATAACCTCCATGATTTGGTCTGACTTACATTAACAAACTAGTTAAATCATCACAAACCATATATTGAGCACTTACTATGTTTTAAAAGTCACTACAAAGAATATGAAGACATATCAGCTTAGGGAATTAGGCTTATGGAGAGACAAAGATAACCATACAGATCTGTCCATAATAAGCAAAAACTAAACATATAAGACAAAAAAGCACCACACCAGCTCTGAGAAAGAAGAGGTCACTTTGATAAAAAGAAGGACAATAAAGGCAGAGGGAAGCTTGAACTATTGCTTCATTATTAGAGGAAGGAAAGTATCCAGTAAAGCTTCATTTGACCCCAATGTCCCCTAAAGTTACCATTTCTACTTCCGATTTCTCAAATTAATACCTCAACTTCAAATCCACCTGCAAACTGAGTGTCACCCCTACCACTGCATAGAAATACAGCCAGCCTCCCCCTATACTGAGCTCTGAAATTCAATGGCACTTCCTTAAGCTTTATTCCCTTTAGTTTTAACTGATACTCTGCCTAATTCTTAAACTTCTTCCTTCACTTGCACAGCCTAATAGATCCCGGCTCTATCTCTGAGACTTCCTCCTGTGAATTCCTTATGTTTTTTTCTCTGCTTCCTTCCATCCTTACTAGTAACATTCTCTAACATTTGAGCTTCAATACTTACTCTTCTCTATACTTTATTATCTGAAATATTTGTCTCCAGTCCCCTTTCAACTGCCTGCACCTTCTGCACCTGAATGACCTACAGGCACCTTAAACTCAAAATGTGCTAAATTGAACTCAACGTCTTCTCTCCCAAATCTCTCTAGCCTTTCAGATATCCCTATCTACAGTTTCATAATTATCTGTCATTCTGACTCAAAACTGTAAATTCTCACCATACTCTGTCAATGACTGCTTTGGAAGATGTCAAATCACTTTCTCTCTTTCCCACTGCCATCAGCTAATTTCACCCTCTATAGTTAGTGAGTACACCAAAAATCTCTAATCGGTCTTCCTGCTTCCAAACTCTCTCTTCATCCTAGGTAATCCTGGATACATTTCACAAGAATAATCTCCTGGGACTTCCTAAGATGGCGGCATAGGTGAATGCACCGTACCGCCTCGCACAACCAAACAAGGGAAAAAACAGAAATCTACACATCCAAACACAGCCAGATCTGACAGAAAATCATATTGAGAGGAAGTCCGACAACCAAGGAATTAAAGAAGATACATTCATCAAGTTTGGTGAGCCAGAAGGTGCA